>CAEGAD010080614.1:0-120558 GCA_903067055.1 Poeciliopsis paucimaculata | reverse complement strand
ATCACACAAAAATCAATCAGTGTTGCTTCCTAAGTGGACAGTTTGATTTCACAGAAGTTTGATTTACTTGGAGTTATATTGTGTTGTTTAGGTGTTCCCTTTATTTTTTTGAGCAGTATATATATATACATATATATATATATAAGTCTATTCTGCTATTCTGCGCCATAGAAACATGTGTAGATTAACTATAACAGCAGTGATAAAAAGGACAGTGTTGAATAAAGCCAAACAGTGTATCTAGTTGAGCATTAACAAAGGAACAAACTTGGAATAAAAATTCTGAAATGCAAATTGAACTTTCAGAATTTTATTTTATTTTTTTTAATGAAATGTGTAAAATTTTGGTGATGGCACTCATCAAAATGTAGTGCTTGTTTAGTTGCTGACCGTAATGGTGTTTTCTTTGTGACTTTGTAAGTCAGTGTTTTCATGACGAAAAGGACTTTGAGCTGCTTTGCTGCTGAAATGAGCTACGCAAATAAACTCGACTTGACTGATAGAGATTTCAGTTCCCCTTTATTTTAACTCCATTGGCATAAAACGCGACTCGAAAAGGTGTGCGACCCTTTTCTTTTAGCATTTTCGTCCTGCGTTTTTTGCTCGGGTTCCAGCAACAAGGCAGTTGAAAGGCTTTTACATCATAAAAACACAAAAATAAACTTTTTTTTAAAAAAAACACATGCAGTGACCAATTGAAAAACCAGTAAGAAACGTTGCATTTTGAGCGCCATGATCAAAATTGTCAATTCAGATCAAATCTGTTGGACAATGTCCCAACTCTAAATAGGTGGGTTTTCAGCCTTGATTTAAAGGAACAGAAGCGCCTGCTAATAGTCTACTAGTGGAGGAAGAACCAGTTAAAGCCACGCCTGTGGAGAAGGAGCTTTTGAGAACTAAGATTGGCTGAAGTTTCCTTGAATTGAGCTCCATCCGTCTCCACATCAACTCCGACAAGTTTCCACCGCCGTGTGGAGGAGGAAGGTTCTGGGTTACATGTGGTGTCAGCCTTCGGCACGCCCAATGTTCTGCGTGAAGGTCAAAAGGTCTCATTTCCGTCTGGCCCGACCAGAGCGCGTTCTTCCACAAGTTTGCTGCTTCTGCTGCTTGGCTTGTGGGAAACCGAAAAAAACACAGAAGCGAGAAACTTTTTTTGATCTACCTTTTATTTAGGATGCGCAGCATTGTAATTTTCCACAGAACCAAAAACAAGACGGCATCAGTGCTCCGGGGGGGGGGGGGGTTACTTCAGGCAAGTAGAAGAGCCATGGCGGAATGGTAATACGACTTCAAAGATACCTTCAAACTGTGAACCGTCTGAAAAAGCTGAAACAGAACCACATGATGATGCAGGAATGTGAGCCAAGAGGACCTGAATCAATGTGGGCTTTTTGTGAGGAGAGTGAGATTTGGCAGTAGCTGGACTTCAGGATTCCCACGAAGTACACAGTTGTGGGTTGCCGGGTGTTTGAACGTGCATGTGTGTGTCTTGTGAGAGATAGAGAGCGAGAGAGAGAGGAAGCGCGTTTCCACAACCAATCAACAAGTTTCACTGGTGCAACAGTGATGGCTGATGGGAGCTTAGATGCGTGTGTGTGTGAAAGTGAGAGCGTGTGTGTGGGGCAAGCCTCGGTCGGACAATGACACAAGGCTCTCATTACTCTGTGTGCATCAATTAGCATACATTAAATGAGATAATCCCCTTGAATTCACACGGGAGCCTCGTCTCATTTGTTGGACCAACATTTTTTTTTTTTTTTCAGACGCTCGTCTGGCCATATCCTCTCTCGGCTTCCGGGTGTAAGGCGGCGGCCCCCGAAAGCACGTTTGTGACTCCTGAAAGGGAACGTGGCTTGTACAGTAACACGTTGATGGCGGCGATGGAGTGTGTACGGACGTGAAAACTCTTTGAAAGTCTGCAACGCCTTGCTTGTCTACCGTTTCATTATGTCTGACATGACAAGGTTATACAAGGTTTATAGAATCTTATATGATATGCTAATTAACGTGGTTTATAATCCCAAGGAATGGCATGCATTGTCGGTTTCTCATTGCTGATGCCTCAACTTCCCTTCCTTGTGTGTTCCCTGCATTCAGTGACTCGCTCACTCCTTCTTGATGTGCTCGGGTTTTGATCACCGTTTTGACAATTTGGGCAAAACATTAAAAAGTTCAAGATGTATGAGAAGGCTTTTTGTTAAATGAAAGACCCATGGAAAGCTTACGACGGTCAGAGTGGACGCTGAGTTGGGATGAAGGAACATATCGTGTTGCCGTCTCCGAGCTGCTCTTAAGTCCCGTGGCAGCGGAAAGCTGATTGTCTTTTTTCTGAGCTCTCAAGCTGCTATAGACTATGGATCCTGTGTCGCCGCTGTCTGTTCTCTCTCTGATTGTGCAGTCAAGCCACAACTGGAACATGGTCAATAACTCGATGGTTCTCAGTTGAGCTACCTGCAGTGGGCTTTTGAACAGGTCGGGTGTGGATTGTCAGTATATAGTGTCTAAGATATCTCTTACTTTTCAAGGTGGTCAAGAATATAGAAATAGTGCAAAATTCTCTTTGCATCTGTATGATCCTACGCATATTTGTATATGTTGAACCTCTGGTGAAAGGACAATACAGCGGTATTGACCTCCAGCGGTGCCAATCGGAGGTCGGTATCCTGGACACCACCGGGCTGACAAACACTGGTCGATGTGTGGGTGTGTGTGTGTGTGTGTGTGTGTGTGTGTTTATTGGTGAGAGGGGTGCTGTTGGCAGGTCAATGGCTGCTGTGGAGCAACACCTCTCCATGCGCTCATTAGTCCAGAACATATGTGGCATTCGGATCAATAGTGCAGCTAATTATTGCATACAGTGTGTACGCTTGAATGGTGGCAAACGTGGGCCAATAATTCAGAATTATAAATGAGCAGTGTTATGTAAAATAGATTTTCTTCTCTCTCTTTTTTTTTTTTTTTGGCTTTACATCATCTTATAATTTTATTCCTTCATCAAAAACACACCTGGAGTGTTGCTTTATCTCTTTCATGCATGTTTGAGAAATCCGTCAATCTCCATGGCAACCATTCGGCTCTGGGTGGACCTAGCTCCACCTTTGAGACACAGCTCCTACCGTGGATCTGCGGTTTCCAGTCTTCTGAGCTTCTGCCTTACAAAGCAGGGACTCCCCACTCAGCTCCTTCAGACTAGCCGTCAGCAGTTAGCAAACAGCTGGTGGCATCCGTTGAGCTCATTGTGGGAGTGCAACTCTGGTAAAAACGCTAAAGCGTTACTAGAGGAGCCATGTTGTGATGACTTCCTGAAGGGGGAGTGTCAGGAAGAGCAGCGGTTTCTTAAAGAGACATTGGCCCAATTTCAAGGGGCTAAGTCACAAAGTGAAACTTCTGGTAAGTCAAATTTGATACATACAGTTTTTATAACAACCAAAGGCAACATAGTTACTAGACTGTGCTATAAAATGGTACTCTGTATCTGGAAAACACATAACACTGCCCCTTTTACGCAGACAGAACTGAGGTTTGCGTAAGACATTGCTGAAAAGTTTGCATTTCTTGCCATATTAGGACTTTACATGGACTTCCATTCACTTCATTAATTTCATTTGTACCTAACAAAAACACTTTTCTTAATCCCAGCCACCCAAATTGGGGTCTGCCATATTAAGATCAGACATATATGAATCCACATGCACACACACACACATAAATTCACATCCCTAAGTGTGTGTTGGCTCTGTAGTTTCGATGGTGGGTCTCCTTTGACTTCTCAAAATTATACTAATTACAAATCCAAAAGCTTTGGGCGAGGGAGCTGGTCCCTAAATGTCGGGCTCTGTTATAGGGGCCCCTTTTGAGGAATAAAAGCTGGAGCACAAACACCCTGACCTCACTAGGCAGCCACTAATGGCATCCCCATCTTTCTTCCTGAGAACATTGGGTGGTTTTGTGTTTCAGAGATTATTCATCCTTTGGGTTTGTCTCGTTGGGGTCTTTAACCCCTGGCAAAGATGGGACTGCTAAGCAGACCCCACCTTAAGCACAGCTAAGTCATCTGAGTTGGGGATTTGCCCTACAAACGTCCCACACCTCGGTCTCAAAGGGTCTGCTCAAAGAACGGGAAACTAAGGGTCTGCTTGTAACATCTTGACCTGCAGCTAACGCACACTTTCCTCAGGCATGGCTTCTACGTTTTCATGAATACATCATGTGCTTATCCCCCATTACTCTATCAACAGATTATGAATATGAGATGATATGGCATTTGCGTTGTTGGAGGAAATGCATGGAAGGTGACTGCGGGCTGCGGTATTCGGATGGAAATGTTTAATGGTGGATCAATGCAAAATGTTGATCCACCATTTGACCGCAAAATGTCAAATGAATGACTGTAAACAGCTAGCATCGTTGAGCAAGAATATTGTGCGACAGGGCAGGAAGTGAGACAGGACTTGTGCAAGGACAGTGAGACGGTGGTGAGGTGTGCAGTGGGAGCAATGCAACAGGAGTAGTTTTGGCTTCAAAATATTAGGTCTTAAATTTTTTGCGTATGTGTGCAACAAATCTTTAGCGAGGTCAGCAGACGGAGCAGGGCATAAATAGGAAATGAGGTCTGCTCCTGAAGAAACCAGAGCTACTCTGTCAAATCTTTCAAACACACACAGACCCAACACACACACGTGAGGCAAAACACACTCTTCTGTGAAGTGGGTGAGGGCCTCATCCCTACATTTGTGTGCGGGCGTGTGTGTGTGTGTTTTTTTTTTTTTTATTCCTCTCCGACAGTGGAAGCCATGGCAACCAGTGGGGCTATTCTCAATCACTGCAGCTGAAGGAGGGACAGAAGGAGTTCATCAGCGACAGGCATTTTCTCTCTGCCTTCTCGCGCTGTCTTATTATGCAGACATGTGTGGTTGTTAAAACTTTGCTCTACCGTCACATTGTTACCGTGTGAAAATGTGCTCCTCTTCTAGCTTGATTCCTGTTGGTTAACTTTAACTCTCTTTCACATCTGGAGAAGACAAGTGGAAATTGTTTTTACTTCACAAACAGTCTCTCTGTTTAAAATCAAACCTTATAAAGTCTGTTTCCTAACTGTAAATGTTGGTTTAAATTTTTTTTTTTTTTTTTTCATCAAATCAAGAAAACGTGTGCCTCAACAACACCCAAGAGTCTAAATATTCATTGCTTACTTTTTTAAATAATAATTTGACTGTGGTTTCACTTCGCTCTCAATGAAGTCAAGTTAAATATAAATATATCCCCCCCCAAAAAAGGGTGAAAAAACCCACATATATCATGCAATGCTTTTACAAAAGTCAGAAACGAGCTAAATTGATTGCACAAAAAAAACCAAAAAAACATTTTGGTGTGTATTACGGCAATAAAGTAGTCCATGAAATAGAACTATGTTGAAATTAAGTGTTTCCATAAATAAAAAAAAGTAAAATTAAGTTCTTTCCGAATACAATTGAGCAATTTTCATTTTCCGTGTTCAAGTTTTGTTGTACAACAGCGACATCACCTGGCCCAACTACGTAACTGCACGCATACGTCATCACCGCGCGACGAGGAAGTGCTGCTGTTGTCGCGCTCGTCCTTCGCGTCCTCAATCCCCTTCATGTCGTAACAACAGCGAGCTGTACGTTGTTTCTGAAGCGAAGCTGCGGTAATAATTGTCCTTTTAATGGAGTGACGAGGGGAAGAGAAGAAGTGGGTCGGAACCGCGCAGTCGTCTTTTTATTGTCTTTAGCTTTTTACTCGGTAAGTAACAGCGAAGTTAAATGTGCAGCTGACAGGTTACTCTGTTATTACTTACTAATTAGTGGAAGGAATTTATTTTTTTGTTCAAAGTATATTTAATCAGAAAGTAGCTTAAAAAAATACCTTCAAATTATGAGAGGAAGCTGGGTTTTTGTTTGTTTGTTTTTCAACAATTTAGCCAGCAACCAGCAGCTGTTCCCGGTACAGCAATGGCAGCTCCGAACTCCGAGCAGAGGAAGGCCTGCTGGGAGGCCAGGGATCAACTCTGGCGGTGTTTGGACGACAGAGGTGACAAGATCCAGGCCTGTCAGCTGTTCCAGGGAGACTTCGAGGCAAAATGTCCAGCTCAGTGGGTAAAAGTGCCTCCTCGTTTTTTTTTGTTGTTTTTTTTTTTGTTTTCTCTAACCATCTGTTTGTGCCCGTTGGAGCAGAGACGCCTCGAAAACTCAGGAAATATAAAATCTCTTTAGGAAAATAAAACTAATCTGCACGTCTGGTTCTCGTTTGAAGTTGTAAAGAGATGAATTAATAGTTGTCAGATAAGAGTCCACTTCTAGATTACTTCTGGTCGCACCTGATTGTTTCTGATTGCTAGCTGTCTGCTCTTTCCAACACTTTCTCTAAATTCTGATCTTAAATGTTTTGCAAAATTATTCAAACTTTGTAACTGGCCCCGCCCCTTTAAGACAGCTGGCTCTCTCATTGGATGCGAGATAAGGTTCTTTTTTTTTTTTTTAATATCCTGGCTTTAAATTTGGGACCAGTCTGTTGGCAGCCGCCATGTTTTATGTAGTTTTTTGCTAAATCAAGAATAAGCTGACTTGGCAGCAGAAACTGTAAAACAAAGTATTGGGATACAGATGGATCAGAAATCTGTGAGATCCAACAGATCTCACAGATTGTGATCGCAATTTGAATCGTCTTCTGTGCAAAAGACTCAAATTACACTTCGACAAAGTTTGCCAAAGGTCAAACGCACAGAATGACTTCCTGTTTACCTCCTGTTTCGTCTCTTTAATTTCTCCCGTCTCTTCCCGGCAGGTGAAATATTTCACCAAGAGGAGAGACTTCCTGAAGTACAAAGAGAAGATGGAGGCAGAAGGCTTCGCATCGGCTCAAGGCCCACAAGTAAACTCCTAACTCCTGCCAAGCAGGAACCCCGGGAGACTGACTTTTATTCACATGAACTCCTGAGTGGAGTTTTCATCGTGAATACGAAAACACCTCACCTTTACCGTTATTTATGCGAGAAGGTTTGAATCCTAGGAGTTGGACAACCTGGCAAGTTATTGGACATTGTTCCTTAGAATTACTTAAATAATGTTTTGGTTTTTGGTTTTTATTACGAACTGGTCTTAATGGAAGATTAAGATCAATGGAATCCACTGGCTCTGGTGTTTGTATAACCGGATCAACTGTTTCTGTCGCAGAGCGTTCAAGATTCTGGATTATGACCACTCTGAAAAAACATCAACATTCACTATTATTTTGGAATAAATCAAACCAACAGTGATTTTGATGGCTTTTATTGACGTGCATGTGTGTGGTTTTCTAACTCTAGCGTAATAGGTGGATATGAAAACCCTTTCAGGATAAAACAGCTGATTTGAGAATGTTACAGGTCATTAGAAACAGGCAAAAACAAACAAACAAAAAAAAAACACACATTGTGTTTATATTACAAATCAGTGTGTATTTACAAAGGAGCGTGGCCTCCGAGTCAAAGGTCTTCAATGAAACCATTGCTAGAACAGGGTTCCTACATCCTGGAGTTTGATACAAGTTCTTGGTGTCGAATGTATCCGTCAATCTGTCCACCTGTTTGTAAGGACGCCCCTCTGTCCGGTCAGTCCATTCGTCCTACTTCTCATACACCGATCAATCCACTCATCACTACGTCCAGCCATTCATCTGTCCATCTGACCGGTCGTCCCGTAATCCAACAATTCCTCTTTCGGTCACTCATCTCCCAATCTGGCCTTTTGTCCATCAATCATACCTCAGCTCATGCTCTGGTCGTTACCTCTGTCCGTCATTCTTGGCATTTAGAAGTTTCCATAGCTTGATCTTTGGAAGTCCCACGTTTTGAAATGAACCTGATCAAGAACTTCTTTGGAGATGACAGTTTGACCCCGTCAATGTGTAGGAACCTTGTCGAAATCTACAAAACCACAAAGAAAACTGCAGCTCTATTCAGACTTCTAAGGCCTCTGGCAGTACAAAACAGTCACAAATTACACCTCAGTTTTGTATTTTTCTGTGAAAATATAAAGCATATCTTTTGCATTCCTGCTCAGTACAATGGAGGGTTTCGCATAAACCTTTTCCACTTTGCCACCATGAGAGTTACTGTGATTTGACGAGCGGATTGAACTATTGCACAATACAGTCCCGTACTCAGTTTTCAGTCAACCAGAGCTTGAATGGACTCTGCTGCCTCACATAAATTCTCCTCCTGCACATAATCCAGTCATGTACTTCCTACACCTCGAAAAAAAACACACAAAAAACGGAGCTAATCCATCAACCGAATACTTCTCCCTGCGATCTTAAGGACATGAGATCTGACAACAAGAGACAAAAATACAAAAAAAATTTAAAAAAAAAAAAAAAAGCAAAGTTTCAAATTCATTTTTAGCAAAGAATAAAGGATCACTACTGGAAATACATTCTTCTCGTAAGCAGAGTAAACAATGTGCCAGATTTAAGAAAGTAAGCCATGAACAGAGGTTTTCCAACATCACAGCAAGGCACCAATGAGCTTATTAGGTTTGAATCCAGGTTTAAAACAGGCAGCCAACATTTTTGAATTACAGGCTTGATACAGAAAAAGCATTTCAAGATGTTTTGAATGAAACGGGCAGCAAAAAAAAAAAAAAAAGAACCAAAGAAAGAAAGGCATTTGGTGCAAAGCAAAGCTCCAAATCAGCTTTACAACCTTTGCAACAAAAAAAAATTATTGGTCACATGATAGGAAGCCCTGGTTTGTGTGGCAAATAAAATTTTATCCACGCATACAAACACAGAAGAAGGAAAACATTTGGTTATATGTACAGTTGGTTGACTACACTCACTGGGGAAAAACAGTCGAGATCCAAGTCAAGCGTTCAGAAGACATAATTTGCGCAGATTAGTGATGGTCAAAACAGGAGTCAGCTACCTTTACATTTCCGCCTTCAGTCCTGCTAAATAAAACTCAGAACTGCAAGTGCAACATGACCTTTAGAAAAAAAAAAAAAAAAGACACCTTGTGATTTTTGGAAAACATTATGGTTGATCATACTGCAGTTTTAATGCGATGCTCAGGAGTTGCGCAGCAGATGTCACGATCAACAGCGGGGAAGTGGGAGGTTTGTCCCGTCAGACCGTCAATTCCCAAAACGAGACACACGCACAAAAAAAAAAAAAATCTTGTAAAAGCGCATTCAGGCTTAGTTTGTCTCTTATGACTAAAGGGACCACAGTTTATTGTTTTAAGATAAAGAAAAAGAAGGAAAAAAATGTGAAAATATTATGGCTACTTTTAGTGTCATTCTATTGTGAAAATTTTGTGCTGCGAAAAAAACGAAAACTATTAAAACCTCATTTGAAACAATATAAATCTTTATTTAAAAAAAAAGAAAAATAATTAAAGTCGGATCTTTATTATCTATCCAAAGTATTCTGAGCCATTGTGGAAGATCCAAAAAACCACTTTTGACTCAGGAGCCCCAGTCAAAAGGGGCAGCGTCACAATCTGAGCGATTGTGCTACAGGCAGATAACTAATCATTTGACAGTCAAAATGGTGAGTGAAGATCATTGGAGTAGGAATGAAAAACGTAGTACAATTTCTTATGGTTACGAAATAACAGCTCCAGGTTTTTGGGTTGAACATCAACATCTCCAACTCAGTAAATTTGGACATTTGGACTACAAAAGAGCACCAAATGCTAAATATTTCATGTAGGTTGTTTTTTTTGTTTTTTTTAAAAACTTTATACAGTAGCATCACTCTCCAGCAGCTTAGGTCATTTTTTGTTGAGCGTTTGCAATCATCGTGTGTTAATTTAGCCTGTTAAACTTGTTGCTAGCTTCTCAGATATCTTTGCTGGCATTGCAGCTGCAGTTCTGCAAGTAGCAGGACTGTCATGAAGTTAAAAATGTCAATACAGCTAAAACAGAAGTTCTTGATCTTCACAATGAAAGGCTAACAAATAATTAATTGGGAACTTTAAAAAAAAACAAACAAAAAAAAAAAACATTTCAACCTGATTAAAGAGCTTACAGTACCTGCTCTAGTGGGAAAAACACATGAATCAGAATGCTGGTGTGTGGTCAGTTCAGACTTAACTAGCCTGCATCATAATTTCACAAAGGTAAAAACTGTGGCTTTAGTTACATCTGTACACCAGACACAGATGATGCCTTATAGACCCATTAACGTTAGCTTAGGCTAACAGCTGAACGTTCTACCCCACTGCCTGCAGCACCATCAGCTTTTGCGTACGAATCATCATCTCTCCTCGATGTACCAGAGTTTTAAAGGTCAAACTGGCCACAGTATTACGCCAGTTTCTTCCTCTTTACCGTTTTAATCAGTGAGTGTATTGATACAGTACATCCGTAGACACAGTAGAAACCTCGCTTTAACCGGTTGACCACTGCGCTGCCACGCACATTTAGGTAAAGCATAAAAGAGGTTTCTAACAAGTGGCTAGTTAGCTTATTTCTATTGTAACGTTTACTACAAAAGTACAACGAATACATTAAGACATTTCATTCATGGTGGATTTGTAAAAAAAACAAACAAACAAAAAAAAACCTCTCAGTTTTGTTATATATTTGGAGTATCAATACGATGTGAGCTCTTAATTAGCCTCAATTAGCTTTCTAATTTGTATTGCTTCCTTGAAAGAATCAGTGTCTTTGTAGCAACAGAGGTAAAGTTAATTTGTTGAAGTTCGGTTTTTTTCCCCCAGAGCGACCACAATATGGCCAACTTAAACTGAAGCTAATATTCTAGCTAAGCTAGCTTTCCGCCATTTTCTCCCGTCTTTCTTTCCGTAAGGCCGGCTCTCACAGTCTCTGTCTGGGGAAGACGATCCTTTTGACTCTGTCGTTTTTTTGTTTTTTTTTTGTCTTCGTCATAAAAACTCTTCTCTTTCTAATTTGAACCCCCCTGCCTCAACCCCTTTCTGTTGGCTCGGGCCTCAGCCCGGCGTTGGTTATAAGCCTCCGGTGACGTTTCTGGCCACTGCCCAGGCCGGGAACTCGGTCAGGTTGAAAAGTGGGACGCCCCAAGTGGTGATGGCCAACATGACCACGGCCACGCCGATCAGGTTCACTCCAAACCCTGCTTTCACCTGGATGGATGGGAAGATTAGAGAACACACATAAACTGACCTGAAAAGACTGAAGGGGGAAAAAAAAAAAAAAAAAAAAGAACAGGAACATTCAGTTCTAAAAGGAAACAAAACATTATTCTTTGATTTTTAGACAAAACAAATCTGAAGCCGTTTGATGCTGCAGGTGCACAAAGAGAGTGTGTGAGAGACCTACCATGTCGCTGATCTTCACGTGGCCGTAACTGAAGACGATGGCGTTGGGGGGGTTCCCCACTGGAAGCATGACCCCAAATGACACGCACATGGTGGACGGGATCAGAGTGTGGAGGGGGTTGATGAGCAGGGTCTCCGACTGGACCGAGGGGTGAAGAACAACAATACGGATACAGTGAGGGAGCATTAGAGGGGGGTGGGGTTGGGGGAGTGGCTGTCGGGTGGAGATCAAACGGAGGGAAGGAGGAGGAGGCGAGATGACGATAACACGATGATTGAAAAATTATTTAAGAATGGAGATGGGGAAAAAATTAAAAAAAGAGAGCAAGCTTTTATATTTGAAGTTCATTTCACAACAGCACTTATGATTGTTCTACAAATCTCTGGTATTGTTTATTTAAATGCATGATGGTTGAGTTTTACTGAACATTATCTAGTGCAACCAAGAGTGTAATCTGTAATAAAAAAACAACAAAAAAAAAACTAACATTTCATCAATTATGTTGTGTTTTCTATATTATTTCTTTGGGGGGTATTCCTAAGCTAGCTAGCTTGCTAGCTTAGCTGTGTCTCATTTGTGCATAAAGCTATCAGTCGAAGCATTGCTGTCTTTGACTACTATTACTCTGTACTAGACAAAGCTAGCTTGTTAGCTTAGCTGCGTCTCCTTTGTGTATTAAGCCATCAGTTGAAGTATGGCTGCCTCTGACTACCAGCACTTTGTCTTTCCTGTTCAAAGTTCTCTTCACTCCGTGCTAGCGTGTTAGCGGCGTCTCTTCTCCAGATAAATCCATCAACAGAGCTCATAGTGCCGCTAGGAGCTCTATAGAGCACCAAGCTCTATCAAGCATGGAAAGTATGGAAGAACTCCATACTTCCGATGGAGTACTTCCATAGAAAGTACTCCTGACCCAGCAGTTCTATGTTTAGCTGCGTTGCTCTTTCCTAAATAAGGGTGCTAATACTAATACTGATACCAGGATATTAAGTATATGTGCCGTTTGATCACGTGGGGCGAAAAAAGTGTTTCGACTGTGGTTTTGCAAAATAAATCAATTTCAATATGGTCCAAAAACCAAAACTTTGACTTTGTTTCTAACTGGTTCTTGAGCTTCTTTATCCCAACTTTTAGCACTTTTTGAAGTTTTGAGCCAACTTCTTGGTGTCAGACAAGTTCTATTAAACAGTTTGTGATTCTACAGAACAGGCAGTGATCAAATGATACATTTTTTCAGTGCTCTGAAGCATTTGACTCCAACGTGACTAAACAAAAAAAAAAAAAAGGATATCTGTAATGGGGCAAATATTTTCCACTGCTTCATAAACTGTAACAACTTCTACCTTATCCTAAGTTCCCATTTTATTGGAAAAACAAGCATTTTTTTCTATCACTGGCATATTTTCATTTATTTTCACAATCACACTGCCAATAGAAACACAGCTTATGTTTAGCTGTGTCTCTTTCCCAGATGACAACATTGACCCAGCCATCACAGACATTAGCTTTGTCTACTCGCCATCTTTCTACAGACGGTACTTCTAACGTAGCAGTTCTACATTTAGCCGAGTTTCTTTTCATTATCGCCAAAAGTCAAGGACTTAAACCGGGGTGTCAAACTCCAGTCCTCAAGGGCCGGTGTCCTGCAACGTTTCGATGTGCCTCTGCTGCACTACCTGAATAGAATAATTATGTCATTAAGGCTCTGGAGAACTGATCAACACAAGGAGGGGGTAAATAAGCCATTTTATTCCAGTGTTTTGTAGCTGTGGCTCATCTAAAAACTGCAGGACATCGGCCCTCGAGGTCTGGAGTTTGACACCTGTGATTTTCAACGCATGCGAAGTGGAGGACCTGACATACATACCAGAGCTGACAGGATGGGCAGAAAGACTGTGAGAGTTGCTGGGTTGGAGGCAAACTCTGTGACCGCCGACACCAGGAGGCAGGCCAGCAGGGTGACGGCCCAGGGCGGCAGGCCGCCCATGGGCTCCAGCTGCCTGCCGATCCACACCGACAGGCCCGACACCTGCAGGTACGGTTTATTAATCCCACAAACACAAATTTGACCAATCGGGACGGGCAGGCAGACAGACAGAACCACATGATTTCTTTGGGAAGAGTTTGTACGTGTTGTTGCGATGCGTGCATTTTACCTTGCAGCCAGCCGCCAGCGCGTATCCTCCTCCGACCAGGATCACGATCTCCCACGGCATCAGCCTCTGGAAATCTTTCCAAGTGATCATGGGGGCCAGAGGGTCAGGATCGGAACTGTCTTCTGAAGGTTAAAAAAAAAAAAAAAAAACAGAAACAAACATAAAGTTGATTACCTTGTTTTTTGGGGTCTTATTTGTGTAATTCCTTGCTGTATATTCTTTAGGAAATTCTTGGTAAGTTTTACAACTGGTAAATAAATAAATAAAAAACTAAATGTGTTTGTGCCGTTCCACGGGAACCGACTCGAGTTACTGCAGCTGGGTGAGGATGATGAGAAGGGACGCCTGGCGGGGATGAGGAAGAGCAGGAAGCCCAGGAGGACAGACACGGTCGCGTCGGTCCTGTAGCCCTTCCTGGAGACAAAGAAACAAAAATCCGTCGTATCCCGCAAACGGCGCCAACTGGATCGTTTTCGCCGCGGACCACGGAGGAGCCGCTTACTTCTCAAAGAGCGACGTCCAGCCGGGCACAAAGCCGGGCTCTCTGGTGAACCACAGCAGAGTCATCAGGATGAAGAAGATCCCCGTCACCACCTCGGGGTAGCTGCAGCGCAACCGCAAAAAAAAGAAAAGAAAAGCACGTCAGCAACTGCTGGGCCAGCGGGTGCGAGAGCAGACAGGTTGGATACAGCTGCAAAAGTTTTAACTGTTTCAACTGGAGAATCGACTAAATGTCTTGCTGTATCTTTTTGTGAAAGAGCAACACAAAATATTGGGGGGTGGGGGGAAATGCAGCATTTTAGCTTAGTTAGAATTACCTACATCATTTCTATTTGCTAAATGCCAGAAAAATGGCAGTTTTTAGAGAATTTGTTGCTTTTATTGAATTCAAACGTTTACAGACATTTGGTTGGTATTAGGGATAATGTGTACTGCTGTACACAATCTGTAAAATATTTGACTTGTGTCAAACCTACCAGGTTTCTCTGACACATCTGAGTTGGCTATATACTAAGGTCACACCTGAAACCAACTGCTTTCTCGCTTGTCATTTTTGTGATTTTGAGTCGGCTAAAACAAGAAAGGTTTGGTTGGATTTAACTTTTGATAGCAGCAGCATTTCCACTGCAAATGTGTCCAAAAATGTTTAATATTCCGCTAATGTTAAAAAAATAAATAAATCAATTTCACATCTGCAGTGTTTCCATTAAATAAAAAAACAAAATTAAAATCACATGTGAATAAGCTTGTTCACTGAGAAGTCATTAAAAAAAACAAGCTGCTCAGCGATCCCCCAGCTACTTCCTGTCGTCTTCTCCTTTGTGGTTTTTGCCAGTGGCAACATCCGGTTGTTGATCATCTAACTCGTGTGATGTGAAAAAAAGTGTTTCCTTTGCAGTTTTGCAAAATAAAATAATAATTTTTTTTTTTAAATAATTTTTTTAATCAAAAAACACTTTTTTTTCTCTTTTTTTTTAATTGCCGGGTTTCTATTAAGCAAATTTATGTATTTAAAAATGTCAAATTGCACGATTGAAACACAGCTAGTGAGAAAAAAGAAAAAAAATTTTATTCGGTATGTCAACTGAAAATCCAGCTGGAGGATCTGCAGCAAGACTTGAAAATTGAGTCAAAAAATCAACTAACTTTAACATTTCTGAGCTACGTTGTGTCGATGCGTCGCTTAAGAAAAAAAAAAAAATCCCAATAAAAACACAGAAGCCACAGCGGTTCTCCAGCCTGAACTCTGAGGCGAGGCTCTCCGGTCACCTGATGGGGCCCAGCTTGGCGTACTCCTCCTGGATCCGTTGCTCAGACATCACTTCTCTCCTGGTTTTGCGCTTCTTACTCAGCGAACAGGTCTCTCTGAAGCTGAGCACAGAGACGGCAGCGGCCTGAGTTACACACCCGTCGGATTACCGTAATGATAAGATGTGAGAGTGAGCAACACTAATAATCACACGCCTGGATGTGCGTGACCGTGAGCAGAAAGAAAACAAGAAAGAAACAAAGAAAGAAGTGCGCTCACTTGCAGCCGAGAAAGAGGAAGTGCAGCCAGAGCCAGGTGAGGACCAGCATGATGATGGCTATGGGGAAGCTGAAGATGAACCAGGTGCCGAAGTTGATGACCTTCGCCTCCGGATAGCGACTGGAAAAGGGAAAAAAAAAAAATCCAGACAGAGAGACGGGGAGGGAAGACAGATGAGAACAAGCAGGTGTGTCGCATTTCAGCCGATATGAACGAAAAAACAACAATCGAACCCCGAACCGTTTCCAAACCGCGTCACGGCCTCGGGCCTGCTGTGAATGACGGCTGCTGGTCTCGCAAATCTGGAGTCGGTGTGAGAGTCACTGGAAACCTGCAGACTCAACCGGATTTTTTTCTCGGATTCAAACAAATTTGGTTCTGTCAAGTGGCTATCAGCGGTAGCCATGCTAACAATGTTTTTAGCATCTTCGCTTACAGTCAAGAGAAGGACAACAGTGGTCTTAAAGTAGGGCCAGGACTATTTTGATCAATTAATTAGTAGATTTTAATGCCCCAAATTATTTTTATGTTTTTTGCACACAAAAGTGGAACCGTTGTATTCGGGTGTACATCCGTAAATCTGACGCACAAACGACGTTTTCCTCGGTCCACTGTGGCTGAATGTTTGCTTCTAAAAACAAGATGATTGGACGATAAAAAATAAAAAAAAACCTTGTGTTGTGTAAAAGGAATTAGCCTAGCAGCCAAGATATTAGCACCTCAATGCTAAACATATAGCTAGCACAGAGATCCAAAACGCTGGGAATGTCCAAAGTCCACATTCCTAAAGAAGTTCCGTGAATAATCAGGAGTTTCTGAACGTCACTTTGCACCAATCAGACAGCTGAAGAACCAAAACAGCAGATTAAAATCAAGAAATCTCATTGGTTGGGCTCATTTATTCAATAAATCAACTGCAAAAAGGGTTTTTGAATTTCAATTACTTATTTTGTTTATACATTTTGAGTAAAATTTGATTAATTACAGAGACAATTTGTTACTCTGCTACAAATTGACTCAGAAATTTGTAGCAGAGTAGCCAATTATATACTATTATAATGTGTGCCATCTTCTCAGCTTAGGAAAAAAACATGGTGGGTCTGGATGCATTACAGAGTTAGAGGGACATTTTTTTGGAACAAACTGAATCGTTAAATTGATGGCACAATAGTAAATTGCATCTGGTTCCAGCCAACAAAGAGGATGAAACAATACAAACACGGCCTGAACATCACCAACACCTGGGGACATGGTGGTGGCAGCATCATGCTCTGGGGTTGCTTTTCTTTGAATGCACCTTGGATTTTTAATCAAGGTTTTCTCAATAGCGTCGGCATTTGAGAGCTGAAAATAAAGGTGGAAGTTTATTTTTCCCAGTGAATCAAGGCGAGAGATATCCTCACAATCTGAACCTTTGGAAGACAAAGTGTCCGAAAGCGACCAACTCAATAAAGTTTTAGGTTAAGCAATTCTGCAACCACGTTTTTTTTTTTTTTTTTGGGGTCACAGAAAACGGGACTTGCAGACTTTTGAGAGCAACTGCCCTCTCTACGCGTCCGTCACGAGTCTCGTTTTTAGCAAAGAGTTAACTTTCTCAAAAAATTCCCGTTCCCGGAAATATACTCTTAGGATTACCTCTGCCTCACACACACACACATGCACACGCACACACCCAACTGCGCGGAGAATAAAAAGCATGACCTTTGCCCACTGAGCTGTGACATGAAGGAGGCCATTCTGTGGGGCTTAAAAAACACTGGCTGGAGAAAATCGGCTCTATTAGGACCGTGCAGGCTGATTAGTTTGATTTAAGACCCTTCAAGGCCCCCGGGATCTGATTTCACAGAGTGTTAAATCACAGCAAGGCGGCTGCCAAAACTAGCCGCACGTGTTCGAAACCGAGCGGAAAGATGGCGGCTCTGGTCGTTATGAGCCGCCGTTACTGTAACAGCTTCCGTATTTGTTTAGCCTCCATGTTTTTTTGTTTTTTTTAAATAAAAATCTGTTGGGATCAGAATGAAAGAATTATCGTTTTGCTCTCCTAAAAAACAATGTCTTAAAGCAGTTTTTAAGGAATGCTGATTTAAAAATGTGCAACTTCAGAGAAATTTTTAAGTTTTGCAAAGTTCTCCCATTACATCCGTGTCACATTACTGCATATCTGCCTTGCCTAACCCGCACTCTTCCCCCAAAACACCGCAGCGAGTTCAACACATCAACAATTACTTTACTCTCTGTTTAATTCAGCTAATCATTATCGTCTGAATACGAAGCTGCAAACAGAACATGGGCCTACGTGTTGAACTGCTCGGCGAAGATGAGGTTGGTGGACGTCCCGGTGATGGTGATCAGTCCTCCGATGGTCGCCGCGTAGGTGATGCTGAGCGACAGGCATTTGCAGATCATGTGGTCCCTCTTGGTGGGGTACTGGGAGTCTCTTCTGGCTCTCACTCGCTTCACGTTTGGGATCTCTATGGCAACCTACAAAGGAATCACAGGAACGCGTCGACTGGATTCGACACTGCGGCTCGCGGGGAGCCGCCAAGGGAGAGTTTAAAGCGACGGTGTTTTGTCCCCGACCTGCGGTAGGTGTCCGTTGGTTTGTCGAACAAAAGTCTTGTTCAAGACGGGCTGGAGGCCGAAACCGTTCAGCTCACCCGCCTGACCCTGAGGGGCAAAACGGGAAAGACAAATTTGACCAATTTATGTTTGTTATTATCTTTTTATCCATTGAGCATTTCATATTTCCCACGTTTTGTCAAATCACAACCACAAACTTTTACGGGGCAGGTGAACACAAAGGTCATTGGGAGGTGAAAGGAAACAGGATGCTCAGGTGGTTTGTAAATTCGCATTCTAATAAAAGACTGGAGCGTATTTGCATTCAGCCACCTTTGCTCTAAAACGCCAAAATAAAATCCAGGTCAGCCTTTTTTTGGGACAGAAGTTGCCTCATTAGCACATGGTGTGTATCTGTGTGTGTTTTATAAGAAAGTTTAGTGAAAAGAAAACCTTATGTCACAATGAGTTTATTTATTTAAATCAATCTTTTCAGTGAAATATGGCTGGTGGCAACATCACACTGTATGGAGGAATTAACTTAAATTGACAATGGCTGGTTGTAAACAATTTAATTTTTTTTTTTTTTTTTCTGCCTTCAGCACCAGAGCCGGCCCAAGCAGCAAGCAAACTAAGCTGCTGCTTAGGGCCTCCCATAAATGCTTGATTTCGAACACAAACTATAGATTTAATACGGTTACAATTAATTTGATGCTTTCAGTATATATATATATATATATACTGAAAGTATATATATATATTGTTTATATATATATATATATATGTATATATATATATATATAAACAATTTGACATTTTACCGTAAGAATTAAAGGAATTGGGAAGTTTGCTTTGCAAAAATGAAAAATTATTTTCGTTGTTAAATTCTAACCTCTAATGGAGTTAGGGTTAATACATACTATGTTGTTAATACATAGAGGGGCCCCACATCAACTTCTTCATAAGGCCCCACACCCCCTGGGCCCGCTCCTGTTTGGGCCAGTAATTTTAAATACATGCTTTTCATTTCACAAAAATACATTTGGGTTTGTGGTTGTAATATAAGAAAAAGGTTTAAAAGCTGTAAAACATTTTTTTTTTTTCAGTGCACAAAGTGGTTTTACCTCAGTGAAGGAAGAGAGATCCTGTTTGGAACGTTCATTCCTTGAAAAGAGAAAAGAAAAAAAAGTTTTAATCTTAATCGGATTCACAAACAAAACGCAAAGATAAAATGATGCGACGAAAAAAACAATAAAACAATATATTCAGCCACAATTGCTTTATAATGGAAACAATAAAAGTTTGGAAAACAGATAAAATATGTTTCGCCATGAAAGATGTAATAAGTGACTAATAACATTTCAGAATAGGAACCAAAATATGCCGGAAGCCAATATATAATATGTTAGTATTCTGTCTACAAAGGGTAAGAAAATTGACTTCTTTAGAGAGATAACATGTCTTATAAAAGAGATTTTGTCAAAGTAACAGAAATTATTTGCTAAAGTAATTGTGAAAAAATATTTGGTATGATTGTCAAACACACAGCAGAATATGGCTAAACTATGTTTTTAAACAGCAATATAAATAGATATTTAAAAAAAATTAATTATGATGAAAAATTTGGCTGTAAACAAAAGGGGACTACAGACATTACCCTGTGGTACACCTTCAATAATCTTAATAGGAAAAATGATCCAAATTGTCCGCCTCTAGTATCCACCACAGAACATTCATTTTTACTATAACTGAACCTAAATAAAGCCTTGTAGATATTCAAATGTATTAGCATAAAGATGTTGAAAGTGGAAGAAGAGAGGTGATTAATAAGACTGCAAAGAGAACAACATGTAAAACAAGACTCTACACACATACAGTTCATTTTGATAAAGCAGCTCCAGCTGGTTCTTGTCCAGGTTCTCCTCTTTGGTTGAAACAGCTGCAATATGACAGAAAAAAATTATCAAAAGGTTTTCTGTATCATGTTTACCTTCAGACAAAACAAGAACAAACAAAACTACTTGTTTGTCCTGAAAGAATTCTTCTGATTTGTGTTTGTTCACACCTAAGTGACAATGTTTCATCATTAAATGTCAGGCAGAGATAACCAGGGTTATTTTCATTCAAAAATACATTTTCAATTGAGGATTTCATCAATTGCTGTCAATTGGGGTAAAGTTGTTTTAGAGAACGGTTTCCAAAAGAACTTTACTCCAAGAAGTGTAGAATCAGAAAACCATAGAAACTGTCTGTCCAGGTCACTTCCTGCCTTTGGTCGCAGGTCCACTTGGTATTCATGTATGTATTCGAACCACAATCCAGTTTACTTTAACCGAACTGAGACCTGCATTTGTAAGCAGACTAGAATTAATGTTTCTGTTCTGCATCAGAGTTCAATTGTGCATTCACACCTCGGCAAACGAACCGGACCTTCTAGAAAAACGAGCTAGAGTTTGGACTAAACGGGGGCTCGTTTTTAGAAAAGCGATTCTAGAATCACTCAGATGAGCTTTTCAGAACATTAAAATGAACTTGAAGGTCTAAAACATCGAGAAAAGCTCCAGGAAATTGTCAGGGGTAAAACTTTTTCACCGCGCCACACGCAGTGATACGGAAACAAGAACTTGGACCCACCGCTGTCCTCTGGAGCGTCGCCGGTCTCCGAGTCGTCGTGGGAGTCGGCCAGGCCGGTGCAGATGAGCTGCTGCAGGACGGCCTCGGCTATGGGCATCACCATGGCAGTGGTGGACGTGTTGCTGAGCCACATGGACAGGAAGACCGTGCAGCACATGAAGCCCAGCACCAACCTGAGACGCAAGGTGAAAATCATGTTCTGTTTTGTTTTTTATTATTTCGATGAAGATTTGGGACTTTCCCAAATGTTTTACTTATAGGTGCAGGATTATGTGTTTTCCAGCCACATTGTGGCATTTTATAGCACAATCCATTAACTGTCTTCCTACCTTCAGTTATTATAAAACACTATGTACTCAAACATGACTTAAATGCAATTTCACGGTTTGAAATTGGGCCTCTGTCTCTTTAAAAACTCCCGCTCTTTTTGAAGCTCCGCCTTCAGGAAGTCACCACAACATGCCTCCTCTGTTAAACCTTTAACAACATTTTACCAGTGTTTCACTAAGAAGCAGTTCATATAATGAGCTAAACGGACGTGAAGTTCCACCAAGTGTTTGCTAATTGCTACTGGCTAGTCTGAAGGAGCAGAGTGGGGGAGGGTTGCTCTGTGAGACGGAGGCGAGGAAGCTTGGAAACTGCAGCTCAGAGGAGGAGCATTGTCTTGAAGGCGGAGCTAGGTCCAACCAGGTGTTTTGCACAGCTGAATGAGAAATCCTTTAATCTCCCAGGGCAAACACTTCGGTTCTATTTTTGATGAAGGAATAACTATATAACATGATGTAAAGCTAACAAAATGTAACAAAATACTGCGCCTTTAAAACATCTGAAGTATATTACTCACATGCCAGGTTTTGCCCCCGCGATCATCACCATGCGCAGCGCGATGCGTTTGTGCAGGTTCCATTTCTCTATGGAGGCGGCCAGGCAGATGACGCCCATCAGCAGCAGAGTGGTGTCCTTACAGTACTCCGCCGCTACCTAAACACACACAAACATAACCAACGGTCATGTTAGTTCCCAAAGCAGACGCAACTGAAGCTGAATTATGGGCCCAACATTGCATTTCCCTCCCTTGTTTGGGGGTCGTCGGTCACAATTTTGCTGTTGTTCTTGTTCATCCGCTCCACTTCCCACCCGCTGTGCTCATGGCGCCCGGCGCTGTGGAAGCGCACGTCGCCTAACCTCTCCCCTAATAAAACCAGGCGGATTTTCTCCAGTCGCGCTGCGTCGAGTCACAGACTTTTTACGTTTGTTCTGTTCACTACAAGCGGTACCAATAGCGCCAATGTTCACGCGGGATATGTTAATATGAAGGAAAATAAACACACAACAAACAAAACAAGGTTGTTTCACAGTTTTTCAACAAATCTGGATCCATTTTACTTTAAATTCCAAAACAGATTAATCCAACCTGAACTGAACAGAGGACTTTAATGTGACTAAAACTCCTGCATAAAGTATTTACCTCAGCTAAAGAGCTGGATGTTAACAGTGAGGAGGCAAAAAGACCAGCTGCTCTTGATTAGCCATGTTACATCAGTGTTTGAGGAGGCACACTTATGGTTTTAAAACACATGACGAAACATCTTAAGCTGCCTTATGTTTCTGATAACTTGAAATAAAGATAAAAAGCTAATGTTTCGCTTTCACAATGGTGATTTTTGTCCCATGAAAGTTGGGAAACGCCATTAAAAAATACTAACACGAAGTGGTTTCTAAATGAGAAAAGGACAAAAAGAAAAAAGATAAATAAATAAATAATCAAAAACAATGCAAAAACTAAAAAAATTTAAAAAGTCCCATATATGAATATGATTCACAAGATCACTGCTGAGGCCAGATCAAGAGCAGAATGAGTTGTGCTGGCAGAAAGGATTTATTTTACTAATCTGGCACAATTTCAATAACATTCTAGTTCAGAAATACTGTATTCATCTCAGAGGGGAATTAAATGTTATTGTAAGAAGGGTTCCCTGCAGCACACAGTATTACAGCGGTCTGGAAGAAGCCTCTGACTGAAAACACTTTTGCTGTTTAATTCTTCTTTACAAAATTTATCCAGATGTTCCACAGTCGTCCCCAAAACAGAAATAACTTTGTTTGTTTTAGCGTCTTTAAGTCCTTCGTTCTGATGTTGCTGCCACAACAAACTTAAAGAACACATCCAGCCTCTTGACAGGCTTTCTGCTGGGATAAGATTTACTTTTTGTGTTAAGTTTTATTTAATTAGGAAAATTACTACACAGATAAGCTGCAATATAGATGAAAAAAAAACAAAAAAACTAACAATTGTGAATGATTTCCGAAAAGGGACAAAATGATCTAAATTAAATACATACATAATTCGTTAAATGTACCATAAAATGAAAAATTAAAGTCGAATTAAAGTCACAGACTTTTTTTAAATATTTAAACTGTTTATTTGAGAATTTGTGGAATAAATCCGCCAGTTTTACAATGAATTGTTCTACTTTATCCGCCATGTAGTCCGCATGATGGCCATAGCCCCGCCCACAACCCCGCCCACAGCCCCGCCTCTCGATGTTAATGCGCGAGTTTGACAGATGGTGATTTCATGCTGATACAGCAAGAATAGGAACCATAAAATAATGAACTACATATTTAATTACTTATTTGCATTTTAACAATTTAATGACGTAAAAATATCACCTATTAAATAACTTAAAACATCTATTTATTTCATGCTATATTTAGTTATGATTTAATGGTATTTTGGTTCCATTTTGTCCCTTCGTATCGATTTGCCCAGCTATATGGGTTAGCTTAGAGAGAGAGAATCTACCAAATTTTGAACCAACAGGACAGTACACTGAAAAAGTGAAGCATGAATCCAATTGAAACAGAACAAAAGAACTGTAAAAGCTCATAAAGAATTAGAATATGTTCTCTCCATGTTCTCGCTGTACTTTTAATACGGCTCTCTAAACCGCAGAAACCTCCGAGAACGAGGTCGACGTCTCCGCTACCGCCGCAGCTAACAGCAGGTGAGGCTTTACCCTTAACTTGTGGAGCTCAAACGCAGACGGCAATAATGGACTTGAAAGGCTGCATCAATCTTCTGCTGGCATATTTTTAGAAAATACTTGAACGCGATTACGATGCTGCATGTTAAGAACTGAGAGCTCTGGAAGACTCTTTTTTTTTTTGTTTGTTTCCCCCCCACAAAAAAACAAACAAAAAAAAAAAAGAGAAAAAGAATCTCCAGCTAGTTGTGTGTGTGTGTGTGTGAGGGGATGGGGGGGGGCGCGTCAGCCTCACCTCGCTGGACTTGAGAACGCCAAAGAGAGGATAGAGGAATGCCGGGACCAGGGCCGCGGCCCCCAGGGGGACGGCCTCCGACACCCAGTAGACTGCTGTCACCATCAACACATACGCACAGCAGGCTTCCTGTAAACCAGAAAACAACCCATTAGATCCACGGAGAAACAGCAGCTATTGGAATATTGAGCAATATGAAGAGTGGAGAAATCAGAGTTCCTGTAGATTGTTTTAAAGTATCATTTCATTCTAATATTACAGACGCCAGCCTGCAGGCGTCTCATAGGTCTGCACTTGGTTGAAACATTAGCATGGATGCTAACAGGCTCTTCTGCCCTAAACACAGACTCTTATATTCTTAAGACACCAGGATTACTAATTACTCCCGTCGATGCTGCAGAACACAGTTGTTCTTCATTAAATGAACAATAACATCTGAAGTAAAAGCTATATTCAGTGTTAAACATGTGCAGTCACATGCTTTGTGAGCTTGAAGTTTTGCGTAAGAGAAGCGTTGAGCGTAATATCTCCATGTGGGTCAATGAACCTCACACCATCTCTATAAGCACCGACTCCGCAAAAAAAAAAAAAAAAAATCACCCGTCAGGAACAAGACGACTTTTGAAATGTTCAGTTCAGAAATCTGACATACGGGTGCAAGGTCACGCTATAACGCTCGATGGGATTTGGATGCAATTAAAGAAACGCGTTTCTGTTACTCTAATAAAGGAGATCTGTTACTCATTTGGTTTGATCATAATGTGCAACATTTACCAAGAGTCAGCTGAACCACATAGAACTGAGAAGATCACTCAATGGAAACAGGAAGTAAGACAAACCTGTTGGATTCTTGGCGAGAAACGGGAAAAAAATAATAATAATAGTGAACAACTAGGAGTCTAAACAATGTCTAAACAAGATAAGCATCATGTTTAGAAAAAAATATAAATAAAATTCTTATATGGATCTATTTTCTTCCAAGTTTCATTTATACTGTGAATGTTCCCAGGCCAGCACATCCATTTTTAAAAGGGTTAAATTCACAGAGTTCACCATGAACTTATTGGACACATTTCTGAAAAGGTCAAGTCAGGCTTTGGATATGCAACCTGAGAAGTAAACAAAACAAAAAAAAAAGAAAAAAAAGGAAGGACACAAGGAAGGAGGAAACAACAAACGAAATGATGGAAGGACAAGAGGAAGGAATGGAAAGACAAAAAGAAAAGGAAATTAGGATAATGGAGGGAGAGAGGAAAGACAATAAAAATGGAAAGAAACTAAAGAAGGACAAAAAAAAAATGAAGGACCAGGAAGATTTTAAACAACTTAGAAAGGAGAGGCAGGAACGACCAGGAAAGAAGGAAAGAAGTAAGGAAGAGAGAACTGGAGGAAAAGCACAACAAAGTAACTTGTATATTAAAAGGACAAAAGGAAGGAACAGAACTCTGAGACAAAGGGTATTGAAATAAAGATAAACAAAAAAAACCTAATATTTTCATACACCAAACTCTCTTTCCACACTTTGTTTCATTTATTATCATTTTTCTAGATCTAGAAAATGATCAACTCAAATTCCAGACATTCAGACTGCAAAGGCAGCATCAATCACTCTTACATCCAAAACATTTTTTTACACGCCCCTGATCCACTGTAGGGCTCCAACCAACTTCCTTTACAGCATTTTCAAAACCCGTCATTAACCAGGCTGCAGTCGGTCTGACTTCCTTTAGTTTTCCTGGCGTTTCACTTCACACCTTCCCTGAGCCGGGCGGCGCGGTGACGCAGCGTGCCGCCGCAGGCGGCGTTAACCGGCATTAACCGTCACCACCGTCAAGGATTAGGATAATATGAGCTTGTTCTGAGATTTCAGGGAGCTTTTCAACAATCACCCATTATCAGAGAGTTCTGTTCTTTTAAAGTAATTACGAAGAGTGTTAAAAACATCTGGTAAGCCCCATGAGCTGTTAAAAATGGCTGTAATCTGACCGTTAATGTTCGGGAAATTAGCCAAAGTCAGGCGGAAGGTCCTTTCGCCGCCCTGCGCTTCATTCGTTTGTACGCTAAATAAATAATAATAATAAAAACATTGTTACAGCTCACAACATTTTTCATTTCTAAAGGATCATCTGAAACCAAATCCATTCCTTCATACAGACACATTTAATGCATTTTATTAGGATTTTAAATGCTAGAGTGCCATGTGGTTATAAACTGGGAGGAAAATGGAACATGGTTTTCAGAAACAAATAGCTAAAAAGAACCACTTCTAAACGCGGCCCAGATTTACAGAGACTTTGTTTTTGGCAGCGCTCCTCTCCGTTGTTCGGGTCTTGAGACGTGAATCACGGAGAAACGCTTAAAGAGGAAAGGAAGCTGCCACAAAAAAAACACAGGAGGTTGATGAGCTGTCACTGATTAATGGCCCTGATTACTCATCTACGATCTTCTATTGTCATTTAGTTGATCTGCTTTAGTGTCGCAAGTTGGAAGCTGGAGCTCTTTGCTTCCTGACAACATCTCAATATATAGTCTGATTAAAGGTCAGATACAGGTCAACGAATAAAAAGTCGCTTCCAGCTTAAATGTAATTTCATCGGAAACATGAGACATTCTTGGTCCTACGAAGATAAAGATAAATGCATCAATACAGTTTTTCTTGAAGCAAACTTTTCAGACGTCGCTGAAGATTGCATGTGTCTTGTTGGGCTATTAAATAATCTGTCATCACACCATGAAATATCATTTCTAGTTCTGCTGTTGAAAAACACAATCAACTCATTGTTCTGCTAAAAGCACAGCATACACAAAAATGATGATTGGATTAAAAAAAAAAAAAAAGAAGAAAAGAGGGTGTTATGTTGTGAAATTCTGCTGCAGAGAGCCATAAAGTTTTATTCCCAGGTGTTAAGTTCATCTTTAAATGCATATTAAGAACCGGCCAGATGGTGATGTCATGGAAAAAGTAACGTACCCCAACCCGACATGGCCAGACACTGTGAATTACACAACTTTGATCCCGATATACATCTTGTTTTCGAAAAGAAAGCGCATCAATAGGGATGCATTTCAAAGACGAGACTAGATTTCATCTTCCATGAAATCCTCTAGCTTCCTCACGTTGAACACACTTTTCAACACGGCAGACAGAAAGTAGCTATAAATGGTTTCCCTGCTAGCAAAAACAGGGTTTTTTTTGAAGAATGTATTGGAATGCAACCTAAAAGCTTTTGAAAAGGGTGGAGGGTATTCTCCGAAAACAACATCGGACCAAACTAATCCCATCTGAACATCCCGTTGATCATCTCGTCAGCCGACTGTCGCCTGGTCGGCTGACGGGGATGATGGGGACAGAGGGAAACGCGCGTTGGTTTAAAGACCTGCGAGTGATGAAATCAATGATGGACTGTTTCAGTCTGGGGGCAAAACCAGATAAGAAGATGCCTGACAAAAGATGGCAGGGCAAGCTCACATTGAAAGGCCAACACAAACACTCAATACTGGACTCTCGAGATAAAAAGTGGTGGAGGTTGTGCTTCCTTTGTTCAATGAAATACTGCAGCCATCTAGTCTGATATCTTCACATATTTAGTCCCAAGACTCGAGAAAGCTCAGAGAGCGCAGACATGCCAATAAAAAAAGTCAAGTAGACAATCCATACAAATGATTTCCTGATGTTACACCAAACTGAAGGCCCTAATTCAGGGAATCAACACTATTCTGGATTTAAACAAACAAAAACATATACATATTTTCCTCCTTTTTAAGAGAATTTGCCATTATGACATCTGTGGGACATTTTTTTTTTTTTTTTTTTTTACAGTACTATTAAACCTTATTCATGCTTTGACCACACCACACACCTCTGAAACTTTGGAAACACGCGGACGGTTCTGTGCGAAAAAACATGGCGGAAGATGCTACAGACCAGACTGTGACGATACTGCGACGGCTAACGTTGGATGCTAACAGCGCTGAAAGTTGCGGTTTTTCAAAATGGACTGAATTTGTTTTCACCGTGGAATAAACCCGTTCGAGTGTGATCCAAGTAGAAATACTTGGATTTCTACTTTGAAATCAAAGTTTTCAAAGTAGAAAACCGGTTTTCACCGTTTGCTACTGTGAAAACAGGAAAGTAAAACGGCAATTTGAAATCTGTAACATCTGTTTTATGTTTCAGAAAACAAAGAAGGGAATGTGAGCGATGCCGTGTTGGCATTTGGACCAGTCAGGTTGTACAAACCCACGAACTTCAAGATTTAGAATGGTAAAGCCTATACTGCATTATTTTACACTCACAACAAAGCCTTAAAAAAGGTTTGTGATTTACAAAACTTTTCTGAAAACAAGAAAAAAAAAAAAATAATAAATTGGACTTTGTTTTACAAATAATACCGGTAAGTCATTTTGCTTATCATCCTATTCTAGGACAAATATACATCATCCCTATCTTTATTAAACGTTAAATATAGGATTACATTACAGTTATGCAGGCCACAACTAATTTCTAACATCTGATGACACAAAAATCGAGCATCAAGTGCTTTGTTCTTTGATTCTGTGTCTCTTTGACCTGTCCTGCCTGTGTCCTACAGATGTTCTGTTCTTCTGCAGCTGGACACAGTACCACTCCAAACACACACACACACACACGCACACACACAGAGGAAGGATCGTTCTGAACCACTGTCGCATTCCTGACGCAGTCTGAGGTCCCCGCTGTCGTAACGAAGCCACGTGGGGGCCAAAATCCAGCATGGAGGTGGGTTGATTATGTAACTTAATTGCACGGATTGTTTTTATTCCCCCCCACCCCCCACTTTGTCATAAAGTTTTTTTTGTTTTGTTTTACATTCATCTAACGAAGAGAGAAAAATGTTATGTTAAGAAGAAACTGTTTTTAACTTTAGCAGTCCCTTAAAAATATCAATAAAGCATATTTTCAAATGTTGCTTTACTCTCTAATTTAATTAGAGCTACTTTACTCTTCAAAATGGGAAAGACTCTAAACATGCAACACCAGCAGGCAGCTGTGTAAAACACAGTCCCGGGTTTCCCTTGGTGCATTCTAAGCCTGGCGGGCCACCAGGCGTCACTTGCTCCCCGCCAGGCTAAAATATGTTTATTTTAAACAGGGTTTTTCATATACAAGCGACAGCCTAACCTAACTATAAGCTAGGTTATAGTTTGATACTTTGAACCACAGCTGCCCGTTTTCCTCACACGCCTTTATTTCCAAATTATTATACCCGCTCAGGATTTTTGTCAATTTTAGCATTTTTTTCCCCAACACAAACAGGCTGGGGAGAGCAGGAAGTGATGAGCAGTTGTTTTGTTTTTTTAACAGTGAACTTCACACGTAGTTAATTACGACAGAGTTCTAACATTTTAAACCAAAAAGCCAGAAAATATTTGGGGGCATGAGCCTTCCGGACCAGGCCAGAAGACAAACAACTGAAAACGTAGTCAAACCCAGTCGTAGTCGCCATGGCAACATTCTCTTTTTGTCTGGACTTCGTTTTAGATCATCTGCGCAGCACGATAAGTAAAATACATTTCATACAGAGTACATAAAGTCATGTCTCATAGAAAATGCAGTATCTGCAATAACTACGCTAACTTAATGCAGCTGCTGGTTTACTTCCAGTAAGATTTTTTTTTATTTTTTATGCAACTGCATCTGGATCTGCATAATTGGCTGAACTACAGCATGAAAGCCAAACTATATCAACCCTACAACCTAATGAGCATCATGAACTCCACAAACTGGGACAATCTTAAATTAGAATTCAATAAAATAGTCAGGAAATTTAATTAGAATTTGAATCACATATATAAATGTATATATAAATAATTGCTTTCTATTGGATGGACGGCTGCTTTTGTTGGTGAAAAAAAAATTAAAAATCACCAGCAAATCTATTTTGAAACAAAGAAATTCTCGACTGCGTTTTCAGGAAAACATATCCGTCATCGTCTTGAGGGAAGATTTTTGTCATATAGTCTCTTGAATTTCTCTTCGGTAGAACAATAAAGGCCATTTCTAACAGACAGATTAAATAACTGTCTTTTATAAACGTCAACATCTGATCTACATGTAAAAGACCCAGAGCTACATGCAACATTTCCTCAACAAAGTCCAGTTCAAATCCAATAACATGTACTCCAACACAGTCCTGTTTGAAGACAGTGCAGTACATTAGGTGTCAGTAATGTATGGAAAAGTTTGCCTAAACCCTGGAAGCCGGTTAATTTTATCAGAAATCCCCTTTGATTGAATTTCTGATAACATTTCAGATAAACCAGGAAACGACTTTCACGACAGCGAGGAGTTTAACTGCTCCAAACGCTCTGCAGTAGGAGTCAGCGTCAGTCAGGACTCCTGGAATCGACCGTTTTTAACCGAACCAGATCCAACTCTTCTGGGCCAAAGTCTGCAAAATCTGTCAGGGATGTTGCATCTGGAGCAATACAATTAGAGTTATCGCTGTTTAAAGAAAAGAGAAGGCTAATATTTGCCTAAATGAGCTCAGGTTTCAGCTCAGAACTGATCTCTATCTCATCAGCATGTGGCGACGTCTCCCCTCAACACACTCACACACGCACACAAAACTCATCAGCTGAGGAGTGGGACAAACAGAGGGACAGTGTGCCTTTTGATTGATTCACTCTCTCTCACACACACACACTCAAGAGAAACAGAGGACATCAGGACTGTGGAGCCTTGTGCAGCCACCAGGAGGAACACACACAGGCAGCAGCAGGTAGTTATCAAATCCTAGATTATGGATTTATTGAGACTTTTAATAACCTAAACCAGCTTAAACTGAATTCCACGGGAATTTCCAAAATGTTACATTCCTCAACTTTTAATATTCTCATGAGTGACTAACTCTGATCGGTCGTTCAGTGGATATTCACATATGGTCACCTTCCTAAATTAAATCTCTTTTTTTTTTTTCCTTTCCAGAAGATGTTTTAGGCAAAAATAAAAATAAAGAAAGAAATACTTTTGGCACAAAATGACTTATGCCACTACTTTAGGAAGGCGACGATACGCAAACGCAGGCTTTGATTTTATTTTTATTTTTTGAAAAGCTCCACCTGTTTGGACGCTTTTGAGGGTTAAAAAAAAAAAAAAAAAAAAGCGGCGTGTCGAGCCGTTTACTCACGCTGGTGGGGTGGACCAGCGGCAGCGGCAGCAGCGACAGCGGGATGAACACCACCACGAACAGCTTCCTGGCCCTCCACAGCTTCCTGAACACGTCCATCCTGGCTGCGGCCTCCAGCCTCATGGGGCACGCGGACGCGGGTCGGCGGGAACCGGGGCGCGAAGGAATCACCGGCCGGCCGACGGGGTTGAGCCTGGGTCCACCTGAGGGAGCGCAGAGTTCTGGTTCGGCTGTGCGCATTTACGCACAAAGAACCCAGGCGGCCCTGCGTGTTTCCACGGCGAGGTGGGAGGAGAGGACCGGTCCGGTTACTCCAGCTTTCCCTTCCTTGGTTTCTGGCGCTCAGGTGAAGCTGCGGGGAGTTTTTATCGGGCTGCATAGGTATGCTAATTAGCCTCCATGTTGCCCCACCCTCATTGGCTGAGTCCTCACCAATCAGGGTGGCTGGAAAAGTTTGAGGAAGGCAACATCTCCAGATTAATTAGGCTGATGGAGATGGACCCCACTTTAGGATTAGGCCTACATTAACATTTTTTTTTTTCTTTACAATTATAAGTTAACCCCAACCCTAACCCTTCATTTTAATATTGTCATAACATTGTGACTTTTTACTCCACAGCAGATCCACTTTGCTAAATACAGCAAGATTTAAAAAAAAAAAAAAAGTTGCTAAGAGGAATCTAAAGACAACAAAATATAAGAACAAAAAAACTTAGTCAAAAATAGTTAGTTGTCATATTGACACCCCCCCCCACACACACTTATTGCTGGGCAGGTAAAAAGAATTTATACCAAAATTATTTTTTTGCATCTTCAAAGATACACCATTTTAACTTGCAGTTGAAGAGGTTAGAGACTAAGATTGTTGCATTTTTACAAGTTGAGTTTGTTTGAATAAGGTACGTTTGAAGTCCAAAGTGGCTTTATGCTCTGATGCAGAACTGAGAAGTTCATCAGATTGTGAGATGTGTTGACAGTTTTAGCAAAGAAGGGACTTGAAGTCTTTTGTACATTGGGCAAACAAACACAAAAAAAGAAACAGTAGATCTTTGATTACGATGCAGATAGTCCAAGAAATCTGAGAACTGAAATAAGAACGAAAAGAACGAAAATACTTTCATTTAAGAAAGCTACATTTAAGATTCGATGTTGTTTTGATGTAGAATACCTCAGCTATATGGTGGCATCCGTGTTTGACGGATGGTCAAAATAAAATAAAATAATTTAATAAAGTTATTTTATTGAAAAACAGTAGGACTAACTATCAGAAACTGAAAGAGTCATAAGTTCAGTGTTTTCACATTCAATGTTGACGTCAAGAGCCCACATTTAAAGAATGTGGGCTCCAGTCACTTATATCATAATTTTTTTTTACATGACATTAGATTTTTTTTTTTTTTTTAAACAAAGATTTTATTAAAAAAAATTTAAAAAAAGAAAAAAAAAAGAAACTACATACATCAGCAGGTACAAAGTGATGCATTGTAGGTTTAATTCGTCCCCAAGACCAGTAACTCCGTGTTGTATAATTTTCAAATATTTTTATAAATATTGCTAAATTCATAACAATCCTAAAATAATACAACTCACATGATTTGGCTTTGTATTGTACAGTACAATATTTGTGAAATACGCATTCATGAAAAAAACAAACAAAAAAAAAAAAACGGAAAATAAAAATCTTTGGCTGCCCCCCAAAAATTGCCGCCCTGGGCTACTGCCCCTGTCAGCCCTTTGTAAAGTCTGGCCCAGGTTGCAGGCAGCAGAGCAAAGGAAGCAGTCAGAGTGGATGGGAAAATGGATGGAGATAAATGCTGAGTTTGTTCTATTTTGATTTGGTCGATTGATAAGTTTACTGTTGCTTTGGAATTCATCTGCCAGTAGCAGATGAATTCCTAATGGCAAAAAGCATCTAAATGACGCGTCTTTAAAAATAAGAAAAAATACACATAATATCTAACCACGGCAGCAGAAAATCTATTCTAAACTGTTTTGCAAAACCAGAGAGAAATCTAGGGCCTCAAAATGCAGGATTTTATCCAGTGGAACAGTTCTGCCCTCTGGTGGATAAATAGCGGCAGTGCAGGAAAGTAATTAGGCAACTTCCAAGTCTAATGTTCCTGCTGGCAGTTAAAAACTTTCATCACATTCATCTAAACGAAATTTGCCTGGCTATTTATTTACTTATTTCTTTATCTTCTGGACTGTTGGTGCTCTAGGAAAGTTAGTTTTACTTCCAGTTTTACTTTTAAAAACATGCAGCGAAGGACGGGAATATGGATATTCAAAAAGTCACCCCAAGTTTATTTCTTTCTACAAATGATTAGACATTTGTTTGTGAACTTTTAGGTTTGTGTGTTACAGGTTACATTTCAAATAACTAAAGCAAAAGACGCCAAAAGAATATCACAAAAAAGCTTAGTATTTCAGGAAGTGAAAATATTTTATTATACAGATTTATTTCAACAATAGTGAAATATTTCAAGCCTTTATCCCTTATAAGTTTGTTGATTGTGGCTTGTAGAAAATGAATCCCCACAGTAAAACATCTCGGACGAGTAGAATATTGTGAAAAAGGTATAAAGTTGAGTGGAAGGAAAAGGTGTGTATCAGCAACAGGGACAACCACAACAACCCACAAGAAAAATCCATTCAAGAGAGTCACATCTAGACTGTCAGAAGTGATTTACTAGTAAAAGGTTGAGAAGACTTCTTTGTCTAGAAAGGAACAAGTGGAGAGGTCTTCCTCTACATGTGTTATCCCACGTCTGGCTGTCTCGGTCTAATCTGATGCAGCTGATTGCCTTCCAAATCAGTGTCAAAGCTGCATGGAGTCACTCAAAGCCAGGATTTTCACCCAAATCCTCAGACGACAGATTAACAGACAGTTCTGTGTTTGGTTTTCCAGACGTTAGAGACTACAACAGCAGCCTCTGGTTCTAAAGTCGTCTTCCATTTCCCCATCACACGTGTCTCTTCACAAGCATTTCTGAAGAGAGATGGATGAAATGATTGTAGTGAAAGAGTAAAGCATTACATTCCGATGCATCAATCGATCGTTGGGACAGCGTGTCTTTTATTATGTTTGCGATCAACAAACAGCACTCAAAACATCTGATATAGTATTTTCTTGTTGAGGATGCTTTCCCAGGATCTCCTCCTATTTGCATCAGGCCACTCCCCGCTGGCCTTCCAATCCTTTCCATCATCCTGACCTCATCATCCTGAGGCTTTGTCGCAGCGGGAGTCGCAGTCAGCCGCTTGAGACCCAGGCGGTGTGCAGAAAACAAGTTTTTAAGGCTGTATTCAATCAGAGGAGATTTTTTTTTCCTGTCTACAGACCCCAGCTGTGAAGCAGCAAGACCCTGAGATCTCCTTAATGTTCCTGTAATTAGAGGCTTAGTGAGAGTAATGGGTGGACTTGGTTTGACCTGACTTTGAGGCAGATTTGAGCGAGGAAGTCTCGATCGAGGCATTGAATCGAGATGAAGCTGGAAATGACTCAACTTTTCTTGCATTAATCCCAAAGATTCAAACGCTCTTCACAATTTAACACATGATTAATCCTGGGATTATTATCTCAGAAAATGTTTTCACTACCAAGGCAGAAAGAAATCTATTGGCGGAACAACGTGGACATTTATCACATTGAATGAACCTTGACCTGTTCAAGGTTTAGCAATGCCGAATCGTCCTCATGGGTGAATCTTTTCACTTAGCAGTGTTCTTGGCCCTGATGTTCCTATCACTGTGGTTTTAGGAACCAAAAAGACCTGACCTCACCAGGCAACAGCTTTTAGGATTTGCGTCATTGTCCAGTCTGTCCCAGGGACAGAGAAAGTCATGTCTTGATCACCTTTTATTAGTGAAGAAGTATATCACAATATTGTTTCACTGAATGTTAGTGAAACTTAACATGGTGGTGTGAGGGGGGTCCACTGACACTTTTTCCATGTTGGAAAGTCTTAAGACTTTAATTTTGACATTAGAAAACGTCTGATGTTTGCGAGAACAAACTGTGCAGCCAAACACTTTTCCATCACCTCAAAATCAAGAACATGTCTTTAAAAGGACAGTTGGTTTAAATATAACCAGAAAAGACTTTGAAAGTAAACTCAGAAATGCATTGTTTTATCTATTTAATACACTTGATTTTCTACCAGTTCAATGGAGCACTGAGTAAATCGAGAGAGGTGTTGATGGAGCTCAGCTGTACCCAAAGTCGTATTCCAGGTTTACTATGAAATAAGGTACTGCTAACTTTACGAGGCATTATTTTCAGATCTCTATTCTATCTCTACGTTCCAAATTCAAACGTGTAAATATTTTTTACTTATTGTCAAAACTATAGTTTTTTGATTTTCATGACGTAGAATCGAAGGTGATCATCTGCAAAGAAAAGCGCTTTTCTGGAGAAAATTAGCAGATAGGATTTTTTTTTTTTTATATATATATATTAAGTTCAAATGAAATTGAACGTTGGATTTGAACTTTGCGGTGTCATAGAGGAAATAAAGAACAAAAATCTCTCCTTAGTTTTAAAGAAGAGCTAGCATACTACTTAACGCTAATACGAATGGCGAAGGTTTGAATACTCCAAGAGATGACTACTCTTTGCCCAGGGATTAGAAAAGTTGTATTTCCATACTAGTAAAAGACAATAAAAGTATATAGTTTTTTTGTTTTAAAATAAATAAAACTTATTACCGTCTCAAAGAAACTTATTTTGCTAGTAGGTGACCATGTCCTTTTTATTCAGTTTTATGTTATGAGTTATTTCAATACTGATTCAGTAAGAAATCAAAATACACACTTAATGTTTATTCTGCCCTAGCAACAAAACTAAAGACTCACATCTGCTATCAATTATAAATATTCAGAGTATTCCCATAGTTCAGCTTTATGTGGGCTTTAGCTTGCAGCGGGGTTACAATGAAACAACAAAGGGTACAAAAATATTTCTAAGCACAGGAGGGAGCCTCTTATTTCAACAAATGCATCTAATTCTACATAAAAAATATTCCACAATTGTGTAAAAAAAATGTGTCAAAAAACAACAAATGAGAAAACAATGCTTCACCTGAAATATGACGGTGGCAGCATAAGGATCTGGGGTTACTTTCATTCTGAAGGAGTTCGGTAGATGAAATTATGAGCAGTTCTAAACACCCATCAGCTTTGACCCTTGACCTCCAGCTGCCTAATAGGAACCTGGAGATGAGCAGAAAGTTTGGTTTTAGTCCTCACTGCAGAAATCCAAACAGTGACTCCACCAGATGTACTGTAAGGCTGGCCTAACCAAAGTCCAAAGTTAAATCTGACAGAACAGCTCAGAGTTTCTCGCAATCTGGTAGATTTGGGGAACTTTTGCTGTTGGGAGATATTAACGAGTCAAGATGCAAGGTAGCCTCCCGAGCAAAGAAAGCTGCTGAAAGTGATTCAAAAGGTGCTTCAGCAAAGAGTCACTTAATGTGCACAATTATGCAGCCAGGCTTCTGCAGCTTTTTAATTTTTCATATTCTTCCCCAGAACAGTGGTTTTTCAGCTGAAAAGAACAGGAGACATGTCACAACGAAAGTGGAAAATGATTTATTATCTATTGTATATCATGGCAATTTTACAGCGTTATTTAATTTTTTTTAAGTTTTTTTATTTAGAAATCTTTTGTTAAAGTAAACAAAAGCAAGACATGTTTCAGACTTAGCATGCAGATATAAAAACATTCAAGAGGCTGTCATTTGATGGCTTAAAATAACTTTCCACTTTGTCCACTTTAGAAAGGCGGTGGCTGTAAATAATGCAGTTTGCACCAGCAGAGCTTTCCTCATCCCCCTATACAGGCCTGGCATTAGTCTTTTGTTGTTTCAAGCGGTTAGCCCTACTTCCATCTGCATATGTTTTCAAATCATCTTCTGGGTTTTCTATCACTTTTTTTTATTTTTTTTTATTAAAATAGTCTCTTTTTTTTCCTTCCGCTCGTGTTGACACTGATGCTCGCTCACCGACAGCATCCTTCCCCGTCCGTCGCTCGTCTATTTTTGGTCCGAGATGCATAAATTATTCACAATTTTTTTTTTTGCACGGACTTTCGGGCCAGAAAGCTATCAGCGCGAGCTTTTGTGGGTCATCACATTACACCTGAACATCCACCCCTGGCACTCACAGGCTCACACGAAGAAACAGCCACGGCTGAAGCTACATGCTAACTGTAAACCTTTTTTAAAAATTAATTAAATGTTTATGAGTGCTTTTAGGCATGAAAAACTGGGAATGGCATCCATCATTCCGATTAAAGTAAAACTTTCTAACTAGCTAGCTACATAGCTAGAAAATCCATCTGTTGGCTGTGAAGTAGCCAACTGCAGGCTGGGCAGGAGCAGACAGCCTGACCATTTAGCTAGCTGAAATAAACTTGTTAGCTTGTTTGTTGCTCTTTAAAGAGCAGAGCGGCAAAAAAGTTTGTGCTCTAAGATTTTTCAAACTGCAAAAGTTAGTATAGTCAAAGGTTGAGCAACACCAAAAGCCTAACGCCAGTGTTAGGCTGTTGCTAGTGTTAAAGGATTTGAACGATTAGCCACGACTTGTGGAACCACAAAAAATGGCAAATTCTGTCATGATCTCAAACATACGTTGATGCACAGAGGGTTTGCATCAATGAGGGTTTAGGGCTTCACGTAGAGCCAGACTAGCTTGCTTAGCTTCTTCATGTTTGAAAGCCGCATTTTTGGATGTTCTTCCATAAGATTATGTCAGGATTGTATTTGGAAACAGAAAGTGACTCAGACTTTTCAACCACAAACACCTCATGTTAAGGGGTTTTCAGCTGCTGTTTACGTTGTCAAACCTCCTTCCACCAAGTGAGGTCGCGTCTTCAAGTTGCTATTGAATCTAACATCTTCTCGGACTGCAATCTTCCCTTACAAGCAGCAGTCTGCACTCTGCTCTGAGAAACAAGTTTCAAGGGTAGACGAGGGATCAGAAATATCTGGACTTAAAGCTGCATGAGTTACAGCTCAGCAAATGAGTTGGTGTTACGCAACAGCTCAGTCAGCCCAGCTGGAGATCAGGGGGAGAGAGTAAGCCAGCTGAGCGAATGAGTGAGCCCAGGGACAGCGAGTCGAAGGCTGGAGAGAGAATAACAGCGAGTGAGCAGAGAGCGGGGCAGATTACAGCTGGATGCGGCTCGTACGCAGACGTGCCACCGTCTCTTACATCCCTTCTCTCTCTGTCATGCAGTGCGGCGAGAATGATGAGGGGAAACACAGTTTGCTTCTGTCAACAAAGGGTCTGAAGTGAAGGGCATCAAGAAGAATAAAGAAAAGGAAGACAAGAAGAAAGCAGCCAACATCCCGCAAGTGAAGGATTTTCCCTTGTTGTTTGCAGCCAGACTATGAGGCTGTGAGTTCGGGTCCTCTTACCCTCTTGCAGAGTTCTTCTTCTTCACTGCCTGACACCATGCCACTGAGGGACAGATGGAGGAGTGGAGGCAGCTGCCTCTGGATGTTGCTGCTCCTGCCCCTGCTCTGCTGTCTGGTTCTGGCACAGGGCTCCACGCTGAGCCCAGAGGACAGCGGGTCAACCACTGCCGCGATGCTGCCGGAGGACTTTACCAACACCACGGTGCCACTGCAGCCGAACCTGCAGACCGAAGCCCAAACGCCAACAGAGGAGCCAACGGCGGCGCCAACGAAGATGCAGACTCAGGTCTTCACCAACAACTATACAGGTTGGGTCTTCCGCTAGTCAGCCACTTGTTTAGTGTTTTCTGGGACTGTGTGAAGCTTTTTCTTCAAACTTGGTTTAAGTTTATTTTCAAATGTGTTGTGACTTTTGACTCTCACACTAAAACGCTGGTCTTGGTGTGGCAAAAAGTTTTGCGAGGGGACGCAAAAGGTTTTGCGAGGGGACCCGAAAGAAAAAAAATGTCCCCATTTTCCCTAGGGGGCTCCGTATAATACAGCTGCTGTGCTGTACAAAAACAAGTGTAACTGACTATTTTAAGAGAGTTAAACATCTATTTTGCTTTTTAATGGTACGCCAGCTAAATGAGTTTAAATTTCGCCAACAAATCGACATTTCACATGCAAGGCCTCTTGCTTATCTGCTAACTGGGACAGCAATGAGCAGGAATGAGTTGTTCGACCTGAATGCTTCTTACTTCTTAACGAGGTTCTTTCTGAGTTTTAGACCCGCACGTGCGTACAGCTGGAGGAGCTCGCGTGCTTGTTGTCGGCGGCGGTGTGCTTCAGGTGTCGCCGTGGCAAACAATTCATTAAAACCGGAGCTGCTCAGGCTGAAGGGAACCCTCGCATGGCTTCACTTGCACCGGAGCGTGAGCTTCCACTCCCCTTCCTTTCTTCTCCCAACGCGCGCCTCTCTTTCTCTGTCAATGTGTCACCTTCTCGTTTTCTCCGCGGCAACGTCGTCACGTGTTTACGTCAACTTGCCCAAAGCGGATCTTTTTTTTTTTTTTTTTCTTTTTTTTTTAAGCGGGACCCTCTCACGTGCTCGGCACACACTCACAAACACAAGAACCGGACGCTCCGACCGCAGAAATCTTCTTAAAGAGTTAGAGAGTAAACACGGTTGCTTATTTCATAATGGCGGCTCTCTGTTTAACCGAGCCAAAGTAAGCACTTTATGCCTTAACAGAGCACGCGCGCACACACACGGAGATCAGCTGGGTTGCCACATCCGACCACACGAGTGAATTCCACCAGACCGGAACTTCGGCTGTGAGGGCATTTCCGGACATTTCAAATCCCCAAGCTGTGATAAAAGTGTTCGTCGGGCGGTGAACTACTTTTTGCTTCGTTCAGACTTCATTTGATTTGTTTGAAGCTGTTCTTTGGCTTCAGAGTTGGATTGCAACACTGGGTTTATGGTTGGGACATTTTTTATTTATTTATTTTTGTCATTTTTAAATTGGCTTCCTGTGCAGAACAATTAATTCCAATTGAATAGGCTGTCAGAAAGTCTTTTTCACTGGAAAACTTGCCTTTCATTTGTTACAGGGATTCTGTAACAAATGAAAGGCAGTCAGAGCCATTTCCCTTTCTTTAGTAGACCTACATTTAATTATTTATTTATTTATTTTAAAAAGTAATCATAGGGTCAGGCAGTACTATTTGCACAACTTGGACTCATTTATTTACACTTACATTTACACTTAACGTTACATGAGTCATGTGATCAACTACCAGATTTTAATACTGGTGGAAATGACAAAGAAGATGACAGGAAGTGGTCGGAGAACGATGAGTCAGCATGTTTTGATGATTCATTGTGTGAACAAACTGATTCACAAGGGATTTTAATTGTGTTCCTTATTTAATGGAAACACAGCAAGTGCGAAATTGTGTTTTTTTTCTACGTTAGCGGAACGCTGACAAAGTTTTGCGCATGTTTGCAATGGAAATGCAGCAGTGGAACTGGCAGGACTGGATACAAACTCTTGTATTGGTAGATTGTTGAGAAACCTCCTTCATTCTGAGGAGCTTCACACGGCATTAAAGTTAATTTTTCCAGTTTGGAATGCAGACCTTCACACTTTTCTGAGAAAATAGATCATAAATGTTGGCAAAGCCATGATTCTCAGTCACAAAACGGAGAAAGTCTCCCTCGAGGGTAGGAGTCAGCCTCTTCCCCTATTAGGGGAAATAGATTGTTGTAGAGAAAGGTTTGGTCTGTTGTGAATAAAGCAAAGCTGTCAATGTACCGAACTCTCTAAATTCTGATGTTCACCTATATTCCCAAGAGTTGGATCATGACCAAAAGAACCAGATCCCGTATATAAGCAGCTGTAATGCGCTTCCTTCGTTGGGTGGATCCTTACTGATAAGTGAGTTCCTTCACCCAGGTAAGTCTCGGGGCAGAGTTACTGCTCCTCCACATCAAAATGGGTCAGGTAATGATGCTACCTTGGGTTCCACCCTGTGCAAGTTTCCCGGACATAAGGCAGACCCAGAACTTCATGGAGAGACAATGAACGGATGGACGGACAAGGCGGATGGATGGATTGATTGGCGATCGGACTGGGGTTCTTCAGGTAACGCCTCAAGAGCCACTGTCATCCAACTTTTTGATGTATCCCTGTTCTAGCTCAAACAAATCAAATGAATGATTTATTACCAGGCCTTAGTAAAAATTCATTGTGTTCCAGGAAGTAATTTTTCTAAAAGTTTCTTGTGGGTGCCTAGTTGGTAGAAGCATTGGTTGGTGTTGGTTTGTTTGGTGTCCTGGTGATCCATATTAGTAGCAGGCAACCTTCTGATAAGTAGTGTTTATTTCAGCTTTAGAGATGCACTAAGCTGTGACATTAACACGGTAACACAACCTATTGACCTCAACAGTGTAGGTGAGAGGTAATGTTAGTGCTAATCCCCACATGAGGCCTCTCACTGACTGAACCATCTTTAATCTGTCCTGGCAGCAGTTCACTCATCTATCTTTTACTTTTTTTAAAATTTTATTTCCGAATTAGTTTTCCTTACACATTATTTTTCTGTTTCCAGGTATTAGTCACCCAACTCCTTTGCTGATTCGAGATTCTAGGCATGACAAGGTGCCCTGTTACTGCTGTTAAGTGCTGAATAATTTAGCAGTACCATAAATACTGACCAAATAAAAAAAAGAATTCAGTTTTAGACTCATCCGCATGACAGTCAGCTGCTTATTCTTCGCTCCGAGTAGGATGTAGGATGTTTGGCCAAAAGACTTAAATGTAGAAGCTAACCCTTTACCGGGATTTCAGTCAAATGAGTTTATGCATAAAGCCAATTAGTCTTCTCTATTTCAAGTTTTTTCTAGTACTACCAATCCTGCTGACATGTTAACACACAGCAGAACGGATTTTCTTTCTGGAAGCAGATGTATGTTAAAGCCAATTACCCTTGTCCATTCAAGGTTCTCTATTCTTGGTGCTGATGCAAGACTTCGTGCGTGAGTTTCACCTTAGCGTCCAAAACAAGGACAGTAGACCTCAAGTTTTGTTGCAACATAACTGGGAATGTATATTTTTTTAAAAAACACAAAAACAGCTTCTCAAAACCTATCAGGAGATTAATTCTGCCGTTCCATTTTTACCCTTTAGTTGCTTTTACAAATCAATCTGTGGGTGAAATCAGTCTCAATCAGGCACCATCACCTTGTGTTTCGGGCTGTTGTCTTGCTGGAAAATAGATGTTCTCTTACAGCCGTAGCTGTAGCCAGAAACACTAATAGTGTGAGCACACTATTAGTTACATTCAGAGTCTATGTGGAGGCACGACGAGGGCCCATCGTGGCATCGGACGCGTCTAGCAGATCCAACGTGTCCGATAAATAGGCCGGCAACAGAAAACAACAGCTAGAGAGATTTTGACGCACTGTCGACACACCTCCACAAGGACTTTAAATGAAAACCAGACACGCCTGATGCGTAAAACACTAGGTGGAGAGCAAAATGTCAAGCATCTGCATTCAAAGTGCATACGGGTCGAACTTGAAGCGCCAGACACGTTTTTGACGCAACGCGTTTGGTGTGAACACACCATAATGAACCAGCAAACGGATCTTTCAGAACCAGCTGTCTTTATATTAGAACTCAAAGGACTCAAGTGATTTCCACTCCACTCATCTTGAGACTTGCACCATTTGGTTGGACCTCTGTTGAATTAGGTCAGTCACTTTAAAGGGGGTGATTGTTCATGCAACCCCCTATTTTATGTTTGATGTTATGTTTTTAGTTGCCATATTGTTGTAGAAATCTGTTTTCGCTGATACTTGAGTTATTTTTATCCCAAAAAAAAAAATCCTAATTGATTTGCAAAAGCAACAAAAGGGTAAAACATCCAAGGGGGTGAATACTTTTGGTAGGCAATGTAACTGAACTTTAACCATAAGCTTAAACGGTGAAGTTATACAAAGCTAATTACCCTATGGATGAACCAAAAGCATGGATGGACAGGTTTTCCTTTGTCCATGTCTCAACCAGATACACACATAATCCATAAAAGAAATTTGAACCGTGCCAGCTTAAACCGTGGAAAATTTACAGCATTATCCTCTGGCACACCACAGAGCAGGCGATGTTACTTAGACAGGAAGCTGCAGCAGCCAATACAGTCTCTGCAGGGTTTGCCAGTTTTCCTCAGTGTAGGAATTAAATACCAACAAGAATCATAAGTTGGGTTTAATTAGTGGCCTCTCGTCCAGAACTTGTGATCTGTAGTGACAAGTTTATTGAATTGTGAGTTTTTAAGTTGGTAGCGATTTCTCATCCCTATAAATATATATATTTTTTTTACAGTAAAAAAAAAAACACAAAAAAAACAACTTTCCTGCCCCCCTTTAAAAGATAGTGTTGGGATTTCTGCCGGCCTGAATGGCGGGTAGAATTTCTTCGGATATAAACACACACATACGTAAATGCCCCAACAGAGCCAGAGGTATTTATGTCAGCAGCTCACACTGGCGTCACTTCAGGTCCCCGCCAGCTTGGAGAGCTTCGGACAAAGACGTCCCTCTGTCTGCTGTCTGTCAATCCAATATAGCTGTTGGCAGTGACTCCGCTTCGTTATTACCTTCCCACAGTTTAAAAGTGGCTGCTGAACAAAGACACTTAGTGAGGGACTGAAATGAGCCTTGCAATTCCTCACTTTGGTGAGGCAGCGAGAAATTAAATGAATTGCGGGAGCCAGGAAGGTAAAGATGTAGCACAGTTGAACTTGCGTAGAAAGTTGTATACTAACATGCCACAGTTCAATACTAGACTTGGGTTGATGGACTGTATAAGACACATTTGCCACAATTATTACATCAACCCCTCAGTCCATGTTTCTGTCACATAAGCATTGATTTTCATTCATGATATTCAGACAGGAAACAGGCAGCAACCTGGGTCACACACTACCACCATGCCAGCAATGTCACCTTGTATGACATTTTAAATGAAACTTTAAAGGTCGGTCTACTAGTACAGTAAAAGTTGATTTAGTCACTTCGACAATGTTCTGTGAGTTTGTAGATCAAGGTTTTCATTGGGTTTTCCAAGGCCTTAGAAGATTGATATTAATGACTTTGTTTTGGGGCCATAATGTGTCCCAAAATCACATATTTTAATCTACTTTATATTTTGTCAAGCAGGTTCTGTTAAAGTGGAGTCTTCATTCTACAAATGTGGCAGCACACAAACTAATGAAACTGAAACAAAAAATACCTTTAATATTCACTCTACATTTATTATTTAACCAATTTAACCAGGGAGACAATTACTGTTTTGCTTCTCCTGCAACTTGAATATGTTTTTTTTCCCCCCTTTTCCTGATGCATTTTTTGACCAATCTGTTAAAAATTCATTCACAAGCCAACGACTACGCATTTCCATCTCGAACTATGATAAAGGCTAATCACTGGCTAGAAACACGATGTTAGTGTCTAATTGGGCATTTGAAATAAGCGCTGGCGTATGAGCCTTGTCAACAGTGCAGTTACGTTTCCACAAATTGGTAGTTGCCAAGGAGGTCAATATTAATGTTTTTGGAGGTGGGGACTTTGGAGGTAGGTTCCTCCAAAGTAACCTACTTTTTGAGGAACCTACCCATATCCACCTTTGGGAGTGCATATGTGTGGGAACATGGGCTGGAATGCTGTACTCAACTATGCCGAAAATGTCAAAGTTGACATTCCTGAACATGATAGTTTAGACTAGTTCCTCGGAAATCTCTCCGAATATTTCATTGTTGTGGGTTTCTCAGTCCAGTTGACGCTGTATGTGCTCTTCTGCCACAATTTACAAAAACGTTTGGACCTCAAGGTTCGACCACGGAAGAGTCAATTTGCAGTTCAACATTTCGCCAGTATAGTCTCGCTGCAATTTGAAAATGGTGGTTGAGGTGTTGACATAAATCCACAGGCCAATCAACAAATGCAGACTGCTGCCAATCAAATTGCTTGTTTGCAATACCCGGTTTGGTTCGGCTTGTACCACCCCGGAGGTGGTTCCAAAAGATTGGGAAGATCTGCGCAGGATGGAGACAAATCTGTCCGAGGTTGACTGGAGAAGAACAGGTTAAAGCCACGCCCATGGAACACACACCTTATTATCATATTCTGGACTAGAGGGGACTTTAGTTTGCTTGCAAAATACAACCTTGGAGATTTTTCTAGGTGAACCTGGCCCATAGTTCCCCTGGTTCCACTAATTAAAAGCTCCAGGTCACTTCACACCGTCTGCTGCAACAGTGACGTTGGCTTTTTAGCTTGTGCTCTATTTACCTGGGTAGATTATCTTCTGCCAGGAGGAGTTAAAGCTGTTAGTTAATGTAGAGAGAAAGTACCTCTGTGTAGGCAAGAATGCAAAGTGTAAGAAGTATAAGGTGTTGCTAAATGGTACCGACTTCATGTTCGTAAATGAAAACTTCAGAGGTTGTAGACAAAATACCCACGGCTTCATGCGTTTGGTTGGGGACATCTACTACGCAAGCAGAGACAGAGCTGAGGGGATTAGGTAATCAGTTGTGGTACAGCGCATCAGCGAGTGGCAACCGAAATAGATATGCGGATGGGGAGGACACAGAGGAATGATGTTTGAGGTCAGATCACACAAGAGAGCATCTGGAGCAGAGGGAAAACAAAAGCTGAGGAAGAGACACGTGGAAGGGGCACGTCAGCCGTCAGCCACGAATGTCATCATTCATTAGCTTCAGTTCTGACTTTCAGAGTCTGGTAAAGGCTGAGTCACATTGTTTGTATTTTGGTGCATTGTTTATTTGGAGTGTTTCAGATCTGTCATGTCCAACTTTGAGGCGTTTCTAGAAATCTTTTGAGTTGTGTCAGAGAAAGAGGGAATAAAGTTTTTTCAGAACGCATGCGATGGAAGAAGCCACGTGTTTAGACTTTAAATTGGTATAAAAATATGTTCAGGTTGAATCGTCAAGAAGAATGGAATATTCTATAGTACATTGGAAAAGTACGGCTTGAACTTTTTCACATTTTAGCAGGTTGCAACCGCAGAATGCCATGCATGTTTGATTTCTGATAGTCTAGTACAACTTGGTGGATAATTGAAAAGTAGAATGGAAATTATACTTGCAATCCAAACATTTTCATTAATAAAAAGTGTGACATGGATTTATTTTCAAATGCCTTTTTGCAGAAGCATACAAACCCTCTAGGTAACCTGTTCCCCTCCTCGCCTGTGGTGGCACAGAAGCCTCTGAAGAAGACACAGAGCTCACAAAATGTTAAACTGAAATCCTACAACCAGATATTACTGGTTGTAGGATTTTTCTTTTGTCTTTGGTAAAAGACCTTGAGTCATTTCTCTTGCTAGCGCTAGAGCCTAGCGCTAGCAATATGGCTAGACTCACACGTTTGTTTTGTGTGTTTGCGTTTACCCAGAATGCTCTATGCTTTCGTTTGCTTCCTGCTTTCCCACTTGATTCAAATCACACCAGAGTTCATTTCAACCTTATTAAGACGTTGATTTGTAGGCAGAGTTAGATTATGGATTCACCCCCAAATGAACCAGATTTTCTAAGCAAACAAACTGGAGTTGGAGTTGGTTGCTCTGAGTTTTATTTAGGAGTATTGGAGCGAAAAGACCTACAAATGCACACCAAGAGATTTGGAAAACTGTGATTTCCCCCCACCGCTCTTTGTTAGTTTCCCTTCTAAAATCCCATTAATGTTTATAAAAGTTATTGGTAGTAACTCGGTAAAAACGTGGCAAAAAAATAAAAACAAAAATCAGATTTTGAGAAAACATTAGCGAGGCTCTCCGGGTTTATCTGTGAAAAGTGTGTGGGAACACGGACTAATCTTCATTTAATCACATACTAGTCCAAGTGACTCTCCTGACAGAGACAAGTGGGGATAGTCGTGAAGAAGAACGCAGCAGAGCAAATGTTTGGTTGCCACTACCGGGTTGCCGGGGTCGGATGTGTTGGAGTTGTATTAGTGAAGCAAAAGGATTAGGCAAATAGACCAAAGAGCTAAGTCAACACTCACACACACACAACGATGCTTGAGCTGATTTCAACCTCTTGCTTTTGTCATGGACACACAAATTGGTGTGAAGGAAATGTTCTTTAAATAATATTGGCATGAGTTTTAGTTTTTATTGCTGCTGCTCGCCACCAGGAGCTTCAACCCTCAGGGAGATTTTGTACCTTTCTCTGGCCACTAAGGTATGGAATTGGGGAATGTTATAGTTTATGTGATTAATTGTGTTTTTCTTAATCTAAACACACAAATTATTTAGTGCTTTTCCAACAACAGGCTGCATATGCGTCTCACTCTACTGCTTTTTTTCCCTTTTGTTTTAATGACGTAGGAAGAATTGTTGTCGTTGCAAAAAATAAGTCTCCCACAATCACCTTTCAATGCGTTTGAGGTTGTACATAAGATGTACTCGTGGAACATTAAAATGTCAACACAGTAACTCAGTGGTGAAGCAGCGTACCCATTCACAGAAGGTCATTTTGAACTCCACACCACTGATCCAAGTGTATGCGCACTATTCAGAACGAGCGTTCTTCAAAAGTGACACCTGGGGTGCGGTGGTGGTGCAAAGGCAAAGCACGACCCACGTATTGAGGCCCTCGTCCTCGTGGCGGTCGCAGGTTCAATTCCCGGCCTGGCGACATTTGCCGCATGTCTTCCTCTCTCATTACCCTGTTTCCTGTTAAACTACTTTCAAATAAATAAATAAATATTTTTTAAAAAGTGACACCTCGACCTCAGTATTTTTCACCAAAATCCCCTACATTTCTCCACATCTGTTGATGGATCTAAATAAAATCCCAAAAACGTAACAATAATCTGGGATTTACTGCACAGTGAGATAAGCAATACATGAGCTCCCCGATTGCCGAAAAGCGGAACGATAATTTACTCGGATGAATGTCACCTCCTCTCAGTTTAATATCCTGGACTCATTCAGATGCAAATTTCAGTCATTCTTATCCTTTTGGGCAGGTTTTAGATTCGTCAAACACATGAAAGACAATCCTATTCTGTTTTCAGCAGCAGGAATTATGAAGGTGACGCACAGACCTACAAAGCATACCCAGTTCCTACTTAAGAAATGATATTTTCTGACAGAAAGTGTGGTGAGTCTACATTTTTCAACTCCGCGCCGCTTTATCTGCCTCGCCGCTTTGTGGCTCTGGACTTCTAGGCGTTCTGTTCCGTAGTTAACTTCGTTACTGGTTGTTACTTGTTACACCATGCAGTGCTGCAAACACTTCAAAATCAGCAGTCCTAAAAGGGTCTGTCCCAGATACTGGATGTAGGCTAAAGACCCTGGTTGAAATGATGCAAAAATGATTGATAATCCCCATGAAATCACTAAAACCAAGAGTTAAATGAGGATTTGGCAGACATTGTCTTCATGGTTCACTACAGTCAGTAGTGGCATTTCATACCGTGTGTCATCCCAGAGGCGCCGGTTAGTAAGAGTCCACAATGCGACGGTTTGCTTAGGGACCATCTACAAATTCTAGTAGGACAAAACGCGTAAACAAAAAACTTCTAGGTGAGAATCAATACTTTAATTTGGAAATGACTCCAGACTAATAAGGTCCCTCAGATTTCCATTGATGGCATGGAAAGATGTGGGTCTTTCCAAGATATTGGTTTGAATTGACAAATTGGCCAGTTAACGAGGTGCGTCATGACCAGAAGCAGGACATTTACGCCTGGAGACTTTAAAGTGAATGAATTCAAAGCAATTCGGCTAAGGAGACTGGGCCAAAATTCTTCCACAAAGACGTAAAAGACTCACTTAAAAGTATCACAAATGATCAATGCCAGTTGTTCTTGCGAGCAGTGGCGCAACCAGCTATTATTTTGAGGAGGCAATTACTTTTTTGTTATAGCCAGGTTCGCTTGAACAACTTTTTTTCTCTTGATAATGAATCTGCGGCTTGTATTTACTCAGGGTAAAATTGGTTGGATTGATCGAAACAGAAGCAAAGAAAATAAAAGAAGAAATACGCAAGGGAACAGAAATAAATCCATCTTAAAACAAACGAAGACAAAAACTAACAGCCCGCTCATCCTTTCCCAGTGCTCTATCCTGTATCCCTATGTGCACGTGTCTGGTGTGTGTGCTTTGACGTGACCGCCATCATCTTTGCATGAGATCACGGGATCGTCTCTCTCACTTGTCTCTGGCATTGCAGAAATCCTCCCATCTGTCACTCCTAATCAGCAGAGAGCAGTCTGCATGTTCACAGGGTCTTACAGTGGGATGACACAGGCCCACACACACACACACGCCAACACGCACACACTTGCAGATTACATTCATGCTGACACAGTAAGTCGTAGAGCGGAATCCTGCTCCCCTCTGGCTATTACTCATTATAGCGACATCTGGAAACATGAAAAAGCCATTAGAACATTTACAATCTGCACAAAACTTCCTTATTTATGATATCATTTATTACTTGTTTTTACAGTATGAATATGACGTAAATTATGTAAATTCAAGCTTTGCAAAATCGTAATGCAATATTGCTACGCAGGCTGGGTCGGCATAAAAAACGGATTTCAATCTACTCATCAGCCTGTCCATTTGTTGTCCAGCCAGCAGTCATTGGGCGAGAGGCGGCATCTACAGCCCGAGTAACGTGGGAATAGCTGCTATAAATTGATAGAAATCTTACATATTTTCAAACGAGGAGGGTGTGGAAATGCGAAAGGAACTAGGAGAGTTAATGACAGGTGAGTGGATGCAGCTGGGGAAAGAGGGTGATGGAGGTAAATGAGGAAGTGATTAACAGCTGGGAAGGGGAACTGAAGTGAAAAAAACAAAACAAGGAGAACTAAAAGGGGGAAAGAAACCTGAACTTAACAGTAAACCGAATGATACACTAACCAAAAGAAACAAATCTAAAACGCAATGAGACTAAACTGACATGAGGGACGAACTAAAGAAATAACCAATAAAGGATTGAAATATATACATAGATGAAACACCAAGTCCAAACACTTATACATCATAACCCAGTTTTGAAACACCCATACTTTCTTTGACATCTTGTCATAACGACTTCCAACCGCAAGAACGGTGGAGGAAGTCATTTTTACCAATTTTAAAAACCAAACCTGGTATACCTTGATGGCGCTAGTTGTCCCACCCGCTTTACAGAGTCCAAATAAAAACAAGGGCCCACATGATAATGCTTCGTCGTTGTTTCCCTTTCAATCAGGTATGTCCTGCATCCCCGTCCTGCCACCTCGTCGGGGTTCCTTCTACGTGGAGAGTGGAACAGGCATGTCGGTGGGCAGTGTGCTGGCCTTCTGGTGCAGAGAGGGATACCAGCTGGTCGGCAGCGACAAAATCTCCTGCCATGTCCGAAGCGGCAAAGCGCAGTGGAGCAACTATCTACCCGTCTGCGAAGGTGCATAGATCCATCTTTTAACGGACTTATGTATGCTGCATTATTAATGGTCACCGTCATTATCTCATGGCTCAGCCTTAAAGTCAGTCCAGTCCAGATGGAAAACAAATGATCAGAAGTGTTTTATTTTATAACAGCGATCCCCAGACCGGAGGACCGTGGACTGAGAGTGGCCGTGTTGGCTTCAGTTGTGAGTGGCATCGTCATTTTCGCCATGTCCTTGTCCTTCCTCGTCTGCTGCCTGCAGGAGCGATCCAGCCGGGACCGTGCCAAGAAAGACGGCCGGAGCAGGTGGGCTTGGACGTTTGGCTGAGAGACATGTTGGTTGTTCTCTAGTTCGCTGAAAGACCTTTGTCTTGGTCAGACGCAGAGAGAAGAGATCAGGCCGCCGCAGTGAATGCTGGCTGGAGACGGAAGAGGGAGAGTGGGAAGCCTTTCCTCCACCCAAGATTTTCCACCTGTCCCAAAGGATGAACCCCCGTCTGGCACCCGACAGTCCCCTTTACCTGACAGGAGGCCTCAATGGATACGAGAACAGAGGATACCAACGGTAAACCATCATAACAAACCAAATCAAAATGACTGTAAAGTTTACATAAAATAATATCCAAACTCAAGATTTTCTACACCTGAACATAGTGTATGATAAACTACTTTATCATACACAACCATGTTGTCACACTTGCACTCAATACATTTTAATTTTAGACAGACATCATAACCTCAGTAAATACAAAAACTGTTTCTTACATACTGTCATCTCTCTAAAACAAGTCATTTTTTTTGCCAAAAGAGAATTTAGGGGGGGGGGGGGGGGGTCACTTTTGGCAATACTTAGGCCATTATTTTAGGAAGGAGATAAAATGCTAAAATATTAGATTTTACTCCTTGACTGCTAATGGACAAATCTCATTGGCATTTTATGATTTGTTCAAAAAATGTGCTTCTACACTGGAGGTGTGCTCTAGCTATTACATTCGATCATTATTAGGGATGACGGTTGTGACCGTGGTAGGAGTGTATTCCACAGTGACTCTGTCACTGAGTCCTTGGACAAGACACTCCACCCACCTTCCCTGCTAATGATGGTCAAAGGGCCTACGTCTATCGGTGTGCACCAGAACAGCTGTAGCTACTATCCAGTAACTTTCTACCATTAGCTTGTGACAAGTTTGAATTGATGAATGACTTAATGCAACGTGAAGCGCTTTGGGGTCCTCTGGACTTGATATAGTGCTATGCAAGTACAAGCCATTTACCATTTGAGTCTTGGAACTTTAGACTCTTTGAATCAAATATTGCATTGACTAATAGTGTTCTCCTCGTTGTTCTGTGTCCTGTTCAGGAGTCAGGAGAGTCTGCTGAAGACCTCTCTACCTGGACTCTACCGTTCTGAGTCCCAGCTGTACCCACACGTTGTCCTCCAGAGGGTTCCTACTCCTACTGCACCCTCTGCTCCATCGGCTCCTCTGTACCTCCACCTTCCCCCGTCTTCTTCGGCAGGCTCCTCCCCTGCCCACACCATTACCCAAAGCCAGCCCCGGATCATGGCGCAGTACCCCACGCCAACGTATCCACCCAACCCCAACACAGCTGTGCCTACTTACCCCCACCCAACACCAGCTCCTATTTACCCCAACCCTAACCCACCACCTCAGAGGCCATGGCAGTAGCTTTGTCTTCTGTTGTCCTGCCCTACAGGGTGTTCTAGCTGGCTATGCAGAAGAAGAGCAAAGAAAGAAAAGGCCCGACTCACATTCTGAAGAAGTCCTTTTAGGTTTTCTTATCCCCGTTTACTCTGTTGAAAATGCCCTGCTCCAAAGCAGACATGAAGGAAGTGCAGCAAACAACAAAGTACTGCATGCGTGAAGCACTTTTCCTACCGCCAGCACTTTACCAGTGAACAGTTGAGTTTTCTTAGTTCTACCTGAAATGTTGGTGAAACAGAAGGTCATCAGCGAAAACTCTGCTTTCTTACAAGGAACTCTATCAAGCCAGTAAACAAAGGACCTTGGGTTGGGGTTGTAATTTGTGCACTAACCTCATTTGTAAGAGAAACCTGCCATAGTAGGTGCGTTTAGGCAGCTCTAAGCCATTTAATGTATTTTCTATCATTAATTGCTTGTAAGGAAGATCCCTATCAACCTTTTTTCAGGTGTTGCTGATCTAATTAAGTTTTAACGAAGTGAAATTATGCTTGTGTATTGACTAGAGCTGTGAGTAAGTTAATGAATGCAGGTCTTCTTAATATTCTTGTACTTTCTGGTCCTATGACTACAACCGGCACTGTGACTGAAATGCTGCTGTTGTTCCAGCCACTAAACAAATCTATTTTGCACTATTTGTATGGGTTTCAAAATGCAGCGAGAGCTTCTCAGCTGATCTTCAACACCAAAACAGTTCTGTTAATGTTTTCTCTGTGTGTTATGTTACAAAAGTCAGCATTCGAGTGCTTGACTGACTAGACATTGTGACATTCCCCAACACGGGGATAGTGATTTGCTTAGATCAAGTATATAGAGCTTTCTTTGAGTCCTACGGCACCAGAGGTCATATGTTGAAGATGATCATTTTTAAGATAATCTCTGGTTTTATATAATAAAAGTGGTGTAAAAGAACGCAAATCTATTGTTGATCCAGTGTAAACTCTGTTGAGTTTGTGTATAAAGTCTAGCCGTATAGATACAGTCCCTTGCAAAGGTAAACATACAGTCTCTCTTTCATCCTTCCACATTTTGAGTGGCAATGAGGTACAAGTTCACAACTGTAATACTTTTGGGGTATCTGCTAGCTTTTTGTCTGCCATACTGTGCACAAATGCTCAAGCGCAATAGGAATTGGGAAGCAAGCATAAGATATAGGTTGGGACTTGATTGATCTAACGAATAAAAAGTGCTTTGATCTAAACTGTCCTGCTGTATTTCTGGATGCATGTTCGGGATCATTGTACTGACGGACAGTGAGCAAGTCTTTTGCAGCCTGTAAGAAGTTGTCTTCCATGATTGCTCTGATACACTCAACCTCCGTCCATCTTTCCTTTAACAGCGACAGATTCTCTGTCGCATGAATCTGGAGATGGTTTGTTCAGGATGTTGTGTGATATTAAACCCCTTCTCCATTGTCAACTTTCAGTCTAGCCGGTTAATGCCAAATACCTGTTGGCAGTGTGTTTCTCACTACATGGGCAGGAATGTGGGAATGTTAGCTCTGGTCAATATGTCGATAATATCATTTTGTCTTTTATATTTGTTTGTTACGGGTTGCCCTGAACCATTGACGCAGTAAGCGCTCTTCCGCAAGTACCGCCTATGCCCATCCAGTGACATAGAACAACGGGCCAATCGACGAATGCAGTCTGCTGCCAAACGAGTCGCTTGCATTCAATACCTGGCATGACCTGGCTAATCCTGGACGGATCCTACCCTGACACCAATCTGTTTGCAACTGGCTGGGGAACCAGTTAAAGCCACACCCATGGAGAAGAGGCTCCCTCAATCTGACCGGAGTGACTTCATCCATGTTTCCTGTGTCCCCTACAAGAGTTGTGGCAATTACTTCCTTCTTGTCATTCCTCCATAACAGTGTGTCTGTGCTGTATTGACTTATAATCGTTCTGCTGACAGATTCTCCCAGCTGACCTGTGGATGTCTGCAACTCTTCCAGATTTACCACAGGCCTTTCATTAATCATGCTTCTCTGCTTAATATTTCCTATGGCAACACATTTCTGCCAAAAAACTCAGAGGAGCAAATAAATTAATTAGTAATAATTGTTTTACCACTTGGTGTGCTGCCTTCACGTGTCTGTGAATAAGTGGAAATGTCCCTGGTTGTTAATAAATTATGCTCTGTTGTGTTTTCTTAATACACTCCTCAGAGTTTTTGGCAGGAATGTGATGCCATATTCTTCTTACCTGGCCAGTCATTTTACTTGCAATTGCTAAAAAGCTAAATTTGACACAGGTGGACTTAATTAGATAACATCCTATGGCAATTTGTTCCTTTAAATTTCATAAGTGGTGTCAGAGTAAAGAGGCTAGATGCAAAAGACAACATTTTTTTTGGTAAAAATGTAGCAAAGTCATGTATTCTTTTTCTTTCACTTTATAGTTACACCCTACGTTGTTCTTGGTTTTCACATGAATTCTCAATGAAATATTTTACGGTTCGTGTTTATACCATGATGGATGTGGAAAAGTTCAAGGGGTTTAAATACTTTTGCAAAGAACTGTAGATAAACTCCACAACCTTAAGCTTTGTTTTGTCCTATTAATACATATACATGCATTTAAGTTATATTTGCAAGTTTTTTCTCTTCTTTTTACTATGTTGGTAAATCTTAAAACAAACAAACCTGCTGCTTTCAGTTTCGACCCGCTTGAGCCGCATAATCTTTCATTAAGTCTTAAAAGTGAAATGCTGTGTAAGATGAACGGAGGTAAATAAAACCATGCTTTGTTTAATTTCGGGTTATTATGTTCACCTTGTTTTTATTTCTGACAGGAGGAAACAATGCGGTTGGCCAGGCAGTGATTATAGCATCAAATATAAGTTGCTCTTCAAAGAAGTACAGCACAAAAGTCTTTACCCTGTAAACCGAAGCTTCTAACGCTGACTCCTTCCAGATATTTGTTCACAACCATTCTCTACAGACAAAACTCCGACAAAGCGGATGACCAGCCAGGCATGCTGGCGTATAGCTTCTCCAAAAGCAGAGGAAGTCGGCAATCCAGTGGGTGACCAGCCTCTGTAGGCTAGTCACTAGCTTCTCCGATGCTAAACCAAGTAGTTGCTTCCTCATTTGTCAGCCCTGCTCTCTCTGCTTAACAATTTCATTTTGTCCCTAATGCTGTGCCATACTTATTGATGTGCCATTCCTATGCTACAACCTTTTGCAGCTCATCCATATTTACACCGACATGACCCTCAGACACTGCTTCCCTTTAGTACACACGACCTGCTGTGTGCCGTGCATCAGAAAATACAAGGTTATGATTCTGTCACAATGGCTGTCCAGTCATTCATCTGCTTTTAGACATCCCGTGACTTCGCTTCGGTCTCCTCGTGGAGCAACGGGATTGCTTGTTCCCTGAAAGTCGCAGTCAAAGCAGCTCTCATCACCACACAGGTTGCTGGTTGCATTTCTTCTTCAGGCATGCCGCTCCGCTTCAAAAGTCCAAGAAATTCTTGAAAGTTATCACTGAAAATGAAGAGTTTAGAAATATGATTCATAATCACTCATGTTTCGTCAGTTTCCCCGTGGGATCAATAAAGTACTTTTGAATATTCAGACATCTGGAAACGGATTCCAACACCGATCCCAATCGGTCGAGACCAAATCTGCTCTCCCTCCAGCTCAAATGGGAGCGAGTCATAACCTCACTTTCAAAATGCAAAATAGTTTTGCTTATGAAACTGTAAATTTGAGCCGTGTGATTAAGTAACATCAGTCCACTAGAACTGCTTAGTGGACTAAGCAGTTGCAACATTACAACAACAAAAAAAAAATCAACAGCTTTGCTACTTTATTGCTTTGTTATTTATCTTTTATTAAAATAACTCGCATTTAAGCACCATTGTCTGAATGTGTGTGGACGTTTCATCTTCAGACAGACGCAACAAGAAGATGATTTTTGCATTTGTGGTTGAACAAAAAAATAATAAATAAATAAATCAATCAACAGTGAACACCTGCTCATTTGTTTTGTGTCTGCTCGGCTCGATTGTGTTTGCATGACAGTTTTGCAGGAGTGAGAACCGGCTGGTTAAAGACCGAGAAACATTCAAGAGGTAAGAGATCCTCTATCATTTTTTTTTCTTCTTTTCATTCACTTGCAAACAGAATAAAGAATTTCAGCATGAAACTTTTTTTCATGCGTGTACTTTAAAAGCATTTTAAACGAGCAGGTTAATGCTACTACCTGCACATAATCTCCGTGCTAAATTAATGTCAAATTTCACGACAGAATGTTTTCAGGTAACTTGGGTTGAACACTGTTTTGTCAAGACACTCCATGATCTTTATCCTGGGTGGTTATGACAATGCAAATTGTCCCAAAGATTGAAGCGCGGCAGACATCCGGCGAAAAGTCTGGAAATGTCCTGGGAACTCAGCAGGGATGCTCAGCGTGAGCGCCGACACATTTTCTGCTTCCGAAAACATTTCTGCTAAATATTCTGCCGGCTCCCAACCTGCATCTCTGATGCTGCTGCCAAAGATCTCTAGACTTTCGACACAAAGAGGCCAGTCGAGTCCAGAGTCGAACATGCGGGGAATCATAATGCATGTAATGGATAATCACATTTTAAAGAAATATTAGGACATTGTGAAAATTGATGTTGCTTGGGGAAGCACTTACTATCAACTACTGGCTAAAGAGCGAGATGTGACTGTCCTGAGAGCGGGGGGAAGGAAGAGGGGCTATTCGACGTAATTAGAAAATTTACAGAAAAATACTAATACAAGAGGACGACGGGACTGAGGAGTGAAATACGGTAGTTTCCATTCCAAAATGGGAGACTTGACAGTCTGAATTGCAAAAGTACAAAATAAAGTTCAAGATATGGAGCAAAACCAGCCCTTTGTTGAGTGAATTGTCTGTAGTTCATAGTAGTTTAAAACTCCTAACGAGCAATGGCTCCAACAAAATGGCGCCTTAACAGCCTCAACAGCTGCACAATAAACTGCAATAAAACGGTACACGAAACGGCAGCAACACCTCTGAAAGAGGAGAAACGGAAAGAGACGACGGCAGGAACATCGTTACTTTAGCTCCACACGTGGAAAATAATAGATTTCAGACATTAATTACCGAAAATCTCGACTCTTTAGCCATGCAGCCATCACTCCTGGCTCAAAAATGTCCTTCTCTTCCGCCTCTTCCCAGTCAGAGCGCCACAGCATAAGCAAGAGGTTTTTTTCCCCCTCAATTTCCTATATTACACTTAGCTATATCACAACAGCTCCACATGCTGACAAAAAACAAGAACTACATCCTGTAGGTGAAATAAAAACAAAACAGGATTTTCAAAATATATTTTACAGGTACTCTGGGGGGGGGTACCTGTAAAATACAGGTAACCTGGTAAGGCACCTGGTTTCCTTACCAGGTAACCAGGTGCCTTACCAGGCACCTGGTTACCTGGTAAGGAAATTGTGGGTTGTTCATTTCTGTGTTCTGGGAACCGCTTAAACTTGTTGTGTAGTCTTAGTCTACTTTGAAGGGAGTGCTAAGTTACATGGTAAAGTGCATGTTTGTGTTGCTGCTATCTCTATTATCACAACTTTTTGATCTAACAGAACTGTGTTTGAAGTGACCCTGTGACTATGCTTCTGCCTGACATCTTCAACTATGAGAACGCCCAACAGACCGACTATTTACACGCCATGATGGTGGACTGCAGTCGGCTGGGACTGAATGATGTCTGGTTCGCTACTGACGTTTTCATCCTGATCACCGGGTCGGTGGCCAACGCTGCTCTCCTTTGGCTGTTTTTTTAAAGAAAGGAGAGTACTCTCTGCCTTCACAGGTAAAAGAGATTTCACCAGTTTACAGTGAAGTAATTGTGCGTGTTGAATTAAGTCCTTAGGCTTGATGAGTTTGGGACATGGAAATTGAAGGGGGATTTGGAACTGTCTGTTGACAATTTTCTGCCAAAAGATCTGAACGAAACAACTTTGCTTTCAAGGTTCTTGGCGTGAATCTTGTTCTTATGGATCTGCTCTACCTCGTAATTATGCCTGTTGAGTTGCTTTACGATGGAACGTTGGAACCAGTCAGCAGAACTAATCATTCAGGTGAGGGTGAGGATAATAAGTGAGGAAATGAAGACAATGAACAATGAAAACTTCTCTTGCCATCCACTTTTTCAGCGTCCAGCAATTCACCGTATGGGATTAAGATAACAAAAGACATCTCCAGCATGTTCAACCTGATTGGCTGCCTGCTGCTGTTAGCCTGCATGTGCATTGAGTGCTACGTGGCAGTGGTCAGACCGGTGCTGTACCTGAGGTTGAGGAGATGAGAGTATCGCGTGGCTGTTTCTGGCGTGGCGTGGACGCTCACCTTGTCCTTTTGTTTGGCGATTGGTAAGTGCTGGGGTAGAGCAGGAAAACTCCAGCTGTCACATCCACCAGAGCAGGCGAAACGACTTGTTAGCAAGTCTCTCAAAGCAAGAATGAAGGAGATAGATGCATCTTGGGATCTCAAAATTTTGTCTAAAAGTCTTACCCCGCAGAAGTCTTGGTCATAGTTTTAACTTTGCTTTCTTGCATTGCTCAGGTCTGATGCAAGACGTGGTTAGGATGACGGTGCATGTGTCTATCATCATGTCCTGTCTCTTCCTGATAATGCTTGCCTCCCTCTGGGGTGTGGTCCGGTCACTATGGCTGAAAAGTCCTGCCCGAAACCAAACCCGCGGTGTGTTCTCCTTGAAGAGACGGGCAGCAAGAAACGTGCTGGCTGTGATGGTGCCGTCAGTGATGTCTTTCCTCCCAGTCCTTGTGATGTTCTCTGTAGTCCTTTATGAGTATTACCGGCAATCAACAATGAACAATGTGATGTGTACTCTCTTTGCATTATCAAGGCTATTCCCTAAGTTTGGTGTCATCATTGGTAGCGTAACGTAGCTTAGCGTAGCATAGCGTAACGTAGCTTAGCGTAGCATAAAGTAACGTAGCTTAGCGTAGCATAGAGTAGCGTAGCATAGCGTAACGTAGCTTAGCGTAGCATAAAGTAACGTAGCTTAGCGTAGCATAGAGTAATGTAGCTTAGCGTAACGTAGAGTAACGTAGCTTAGCGTAGCATAGCGTAACGTAGCTTAGCGTAGCATAGAGTAACGTAGCTTAGCGTAGCATAGAGTAACGTAGCTTAGCGTAGCATAGCGTAACGTAGCTTAGCGTAGCATAAAGTAACGTAGCTTAGCGTAGCATAGAGTAACGTAGCTTAGCGTAACGTAGCGCAGCATAATGTAACGTAGCGTAAAGTCACGTAGCGTAACAAGCTAGAAATGGAAAAGTTTCTGACAAGAAAAGACCAAATGAACGGTCCAGCAGCCCGACTGTAGAGAGCATAAGAACTGTGAATAAAACAATATATTACATATTTTCTAATAATCAAAAGGATTCTAATGAAAATGTGTGTTATTTTGCAATAAACATCTTTTTTGCAACAGAACTATTTGGAGATATTTTAATAATATTATCTTTACCATTACGTTTCATACACACACATTTACAGCTGTGTGTTACTGTCTGGCTGCAGCTGGTTTCTACTTACCCTTAAAATGCCACTGACAGAAACGTATAAATGTTTTACAGGAAGCTGGTGCAAATTTGGCTTTGTTACATAAATAAATGACAGGACTTTCTGTGCTGTGTCATTGTTCATCTGCCTTCATAGTGTCACCAAGACTTATTGGTAAAGATGTGTAAAAAGTCATCAAATAAATTATTTAACAAAGTTGCATAACCTCACAAATAAAAAATTTAGACTATCCCAACCTTAAATAAGTTGCATTTATTTAGTCGGGGGGCATCCATGTCAAAAAATATAACTTTACATCTACGTTCCAGGCAAAGTTATTAAAATTCCTAATCATCCTCCAAAATAAATGCCACTGAAGTATTTTACATTTGATTATAACTTCTAATTAGTAAAGTATGACACTTTTTTTGTCCTGGGGGTTTAAACGTAACATGACACAACAAGCTAGTTGTTGGGATACAACTTACACCTCGGCTGGTTGTTTTGGGAGTGATGTCACGTAAAAGCATTTTCTGCACAACCATCACAAATGTAAACGTGGAGTTTGCCAAGCTTTTCTCGAACTTTAACTGAAACCGTGTGTTTTGGCGAGACAAAGACAACGGCAAAGTCTTTGTTACAAAATAAAGAGTGAATACGTGGAAGAGCGCTCAGGCCAGGATCTGTGGGTCAGATTCTCTTTCAAAAGTCCAGGGAGCTGTCAAGCCGTACTCTCTGTTATCCAGGTACGTATGCTACTTCTGATGTGCTTCCATCGTGGAACAGTCCATGTCTATTGGGAGAAAATGTGTGGCGTTCAGTGTCTGTCTCTGGATTGGGACGTCATTTTTTGCCCTTATGTCACCATCTCATTTTCAGATTGTTTTCTTTAGGCTTTATGTGCCCCTGAATGGTTAGGTAATTGTAACAACTAAATGATTAGATGAGTCAATCAGAAAGTTGGGCATGCCATCAGTTCCACTTTCAGTTTCAAATATCGAGATGTCCGCATAGCACAGCACGCAATACGTAGCGGCATAAAAAGGGTTAATGTAACAGATTTGTGAGCCATAGTTGCATAATTTTTGTAGCAATGGTGGACATGTATATATATTTATATGTAGGGCTTTGTGAGATGTGTCAGTAATGTGGCAAAATCTGACCTGCCCAAAAAAATCTGCAGTAGCCAATTTGCGTAGGCTACAAGGTCAAGTGCGTAGTAAGGGTCTCTGTGTGTCCTAGCTGATCAGTGAGAGAGAAAAATGTATAGAAAAGGAAATTGATAAAAAGCGGCAGAATATTTTTCTAAAAGCAAGGCAGATATACAAAATAATCTTTACCCTAGTTAATTGGGTTTGTACCCACAATTGACTGTCCTGTGTTAATAACGTTGGGATGTATTGTGATGCATTATTGTTACTCATTTTAGAGTAACAACAAAATCAGTTTCAGAATTTTTATGCATCACTAAACACAAACCACATGTGGGTGATTTAGTTGGGTGGTTATGACTTTTTAAACACCAAAATCTAGGGGAGCTGGAAGGACAAATATTCTTATTTCGACAATCTCTGAAAACAAGTTCGGACAAAACACCTCCTTTTAGAGAATTAGCTCACTTTTACTTGACAGTTTTTTTGCAAATAGGGCTTTAAAAATGCAAATAAAAACAACAACAAAAGACAATCATCCATGTAATGGAAAACATGACCGTTTTCACCGTGTACCGGTGGATACACGACTGTTAAAAGTTTGAGGAGTTTCTATAGCAGCACTGAATTCGTCAGGAGTCTCGTTCTTCTTCGTCCACCTAGGTAACTGATGGCAGCAGAGCAAATACTTTGTTCCTTTAGTTTTCTGCAGAAAGTGTTGGTCTAGACTCTCCTTAAGGTCCTAAGGTCTCGCTGAGGAAGACTCTGACTCACCACTGGCTCCAGGGGCACTTTAACCTCAACATGCTTCAAGCGAGAATCAAAAAACCAACAAGACGATCAGTCACAATGTTCTGTCCTCAAGTAAGACATGTTGCAACCTTTAGGACAAGTCCAGCGCCTTCACTTGGTTGAGGACAGGTAAGTCTTCAGATTTGTTAAACGGTTCACAGGTCCGTGGCATTTGGCAAAAAAACCCCAAAAAAACAAAACAAAAAGGGCACAAGAACTTTAGAGGGGGCGCTGAGATTCCGAACTCCCTCTAGAAAGGCCAGTGTAAATCGTCAAAGTCCCCCGATTGGCTCATGTTCACGTCCGTCTCCAGCAGGCTCATGATGACCGCCATCGCTGCCTCGTCGCTGCTGAAGCTGCTGAGCCCTGGGATGTCCAGGTCCAGCTGGGACGGCTCACCTGGGGGACAGCGAACAGGAAAGAACTTCAGAAACGCTCATCTGAAACTTTCAGCAATGCTGAGGGCTTTGTTTTTATTGTCCCTGAATCCTGTCTTGTTTACTTGTAAACAAGTACTTGTGTTGGGTTTATTTGGGTGCTAATACGTCATGTGTTACATTTGAACACAAACTAATACGTTTCAAGTTTCAAATCACGAAGATGAATTGACGTCCTCTTGAACACGAGATCCAGTATGGCTGCCACCCATCTAAGCACAACAATAGTTGCAATAACAATAGTTTATTAATAACAATAGTTTACTTCCACTTTCAATGGTCTGAATTTTTTTAAATCAGTACTTAACAACATCTATTGACAAAAACTTAGCAGTTGTGTTTAAATGCATACAATGTTGAGAAATAAAATATTAGCTTGTACTGCTAATTGCTGCTAGCTTGATTACCCGACAACTTAAAACAAGGTCGTTCAAACTACTAAATACCATTTTCCTTCCATTGGAGCACCAAACATTGATTTTCACACAAAGTTGCCTTCAAACTAAAACTACCTTGACTCTCCGGAGCTCCACTGCTTTCAGCAGCTTCCTTAATGGAATCAGCCTGGGACTGGGAGGTTGAAGAGCTGCCTGCTTCCTCTTTTCTGCTGGGAGTCTGCAAGAGTCGGAGGCACCTTGAAGCTCAAAGTTAAAGCAGGCCAACTGTTCGTGCTCGGAAATATGCTGTGGTTGACAGTCTGCAGTAGCAGTGAGGCAACTTACGCTCCTGCTGGTGAGTGGACATTTCTCCTGGACAGAACCAAATGGACTAGAAGCTCCACTCGATGGGGACGAGTTTGCCCTGTTAAAAATAGACATAAAACTGGTGATATGCGCTTAAGGTATTCAAACCTTGAAGGTTGCAGCATTGACAACTTTAGGTCTGTTCTATTAGGGACCAGAGTTGCAACATTTGTTGCATTTTGAGTGCGGTTCACTTTCACACTGCAAACCAACCAAAAACAGTTGAAAAACCTGTTCTCTTCCTCGCCTGTGGTGGCGCTGCACTAAGAACTGCGGAAGGGAATGACACAAATATATTTGGAACACTTTCTAGAAGTATATTTTTTCTAAGATATACTTTAAGTTCTAATTAAAAATATTAGTAAAATTATGCTTTGGATAATCCTTTTGAAAATACACTTTGTATGTACTAGTAAAAATGTATATATATATTTTTTAATGTACATTTAAAGTGTACAAAGGATACCTTTATTTGTTCCAAAAGAGCATGTGGTAGTACACTTAGCACACTTCAAATTATGATTTTCTAGTGTATTTTTATTTACAATTAAAATACACTAAGCATAAAAGTCATTGTTTCAAAATAACTTACTTCAAGCATCCTGATGATTAGTCTGGCTTCAAGCATGCTCAAGTAGGCTAAAATTTTATATACGTACTATTTTTATTTTTCACAAGGGAACTACCAGTCCGCTTCCTGCTTTTGGAGCAGTCTTCAGTCCGCTTGGCGTTCACATAGGCATTTGAACTGCACCAGAGTTCACGTCATTTGGAGGTGACCAGATTTCGCTTTATTGGCCCGCGTCAGAGTTTGATTACGTATTCAGACTTCCCTGAGCACGCAGAACTTTCTCGGCAATCAGACTGGAGTTCGATTAAAGCGGACTAAACACAGCTGGTGTGAATGCACCCTAAATCTGGCTTTTTCTGTCACAACAGTTTTCACGTCTTTTTACATGGCTCATCGCTTGCTTGTATGACTTTTTTTGGATTATTATTCTCATGGTAGTTTTAAAAATATTCAAATTATTTTCCCACATGTCATACCAAATGCGTTTTACCTGTATGTGTCACTCAGTTCGTTTGCGATCTGGGTCCCTATGCTGCCTGCGTAGATCATGGTGCCCACACCAGTGGAGAGGCCAGGAATCTCCGGGATTTGCTGTGCTTCTTCTGTTAAAGCAAAGCCTCAAAGATGAAGCATTCATTTCCCTAGATTGCTTTCACTTAAGTTTACGAGGTATATCTACTCAAAGCTTCCTGCTTTTGGGAAGGGATGGAAAAGCTATACATGTGTGAAAGGCAATATCAAGAAAACATCTTGATTTCACAGTTTTGAATGAAAACCTCACCTTGAGTCGATTTCGAGCTGCCAGCCTCGCTTTCGTCTTTTGTGTGACCAGGCCCCCTGTTGGTGCAGAGCAGCATTGCAGCTTGCAGATCTAATGCATGAAATACGAACCAAATCTGAGCCAGGAAACACACTTACGAGATAACCCTGTTCGAAGAGACGATGAACTCGACTTCTTTGGTCCACGGATTGGTGAAGCTAAACCACTGGCTTTGGAGCGTGACATAGGAGCCGTGTTTTGTTTTGAACTTGTAGCACTGGGTCTCGATCTTCTCTTTGCTTCGAAGAACTGTACAAGACATTGGACTTCATCAAAAACAACTTCTAAGGACTTCTAAACGATGTGTGAAAACCTTCTTCCAGGCGTTGAAAGTTGGGCTTTTCTACGATTATAATTTGCCCCATCACCTTGCCGGTGCTTCCCTGCCATATGCTGCAGGTCGTCCTGGTGGAAGTACTCGTAACAGGAGGTGCCAAGAACTTCCTGCGGCAAATAGCCGATGACTGTCGTGGCTCTGGGTAGGAAACAGAAGGGGTGAAGTTTAACTATTCAGGCATTTTGAGGTGGTGTCTTTCCTACCACCTCCCAAGATTGTGTCCAATACGATGCATTCAAGCAATCTGCTGAACAGCAGCCTCAACATTTCACACCAGAAATTGGATAAACTTGAATCACTTTACGTTATTGGTGTTGTGTAATTACTTCCCAAAAAGTGAGAAGAGATTGTCATGTGATGCCATCAAGACGCACAGCTTCTTCTGAGAAACAACGGCAAAGACAGAAAGGATTATCTCCACTGACAGAGGAATCGACGCCACAACAAGCCTCTGCCATTCCTTTCTCAGCTGAACCGTGGCTTCACAGCAAATCCGTAACCAACGGTGAGGGTGGTGGTGGTCAAGGGGTTTGTGGGGGGTGAAGGGGGGAGGACAAGATCAATGTTGCGGATGGACGTAGTTAGAAAGTGGAAACTCACTGTTGATCTACAAAAGTGAACTTGCCGTCGATTGCACAGCGGGTTACAAACTCGGTGGCCTTGACGTTGACGTCGTTAGGGTGGAGGCGGCACACCGTCACCAGGCAGTTCAGGCTGGGCGTCTCCCTGTCGGCGGCCTCGCCTTCCGGGTCCAGCTGGCCGCTCGGCCAGGTCCGCATGTATCCGGTGCAGTGGAGGGTGCAGTACCTGTAGGTCTCTGTGGGCAAAAACAACGCGTGAGGCGACGACGCTCGACGTGTTGTTGTGGGAGTTTGTTTGTTGGAGAATGTTGGTGTTTAAGCAGCACCATAAAAGGAACAGAGACAGGTTCTCTCCGGTTCTCTCCGGAAGAGAACCGGAGAGAACATGCAAACCCCAGGCTGGGAATCGAACCCAGGACGTTTTTGCTGCAAGGCAACAGTGCTACCAACTGTGCGGCCTGTTCTCATATTTAAGAATGGACTGCTGTTCTTATATTTAATTGGTTAGTTTGTAGATCAATACCTCTTTTTGCAAGTGTACATTGCTTGTTTCGTTGGAACTAATTGGTGAATTAAAAACAAAAAGAATCCACATGTGCAAAGCTGATAGAGACAAAAAGCAGCTGTAAAGGCAGTGAAACGTTGTTGCATGATGGTTTGGGATTGAATATAGATGCACACAACATTTTAAGCTGCGGTTCAAACTAAAAGCATGAGGCACCTGGAAGGATTCCCCAATGTAGTGATCAGGTTGTACCACCAGATGGCGTCAGACCTCGAGCATTGTCATTTCAGCAGATCTGGACCATTTCACTTGTTTGTTGTTAAGCGACCAGATCACGCAGACCTACTTTTTGTCTTTTAAATTGTCTCCTATTATTTTTAGTGAAAAGAGACAAAAAAAACCAAAAGAACATTTTTAAATATTTAGAGTCACTCACAAAAGTTGAACTGACGAATACTGGTGGTTTTTCTTTCTTCTGGCAGCTTTTGAACATTTAATCCAAATAATACATTGATTAAGAGTTTAGGTTCTGACAGAACCTAACCACATCCTTTTTTTCATCTGTGTGAAGCAAGGTCTTCTGTTCCTTTTTAGACACTAACTCATCACCAAAAAGAGCACTGCGGCGCAGGCATGCAGCTGAACTGCCATTTCAGAATCTGACAAACTGGAATTCACCTTTCTTATTCGAAGCGCCGGGCAGCGAGTGCTTGCCTTCGTGCTTCCCTTCGTGCTTCCCTGTGACCCGACTGTGCTTCATGCGGCAGAAGAAGGATCGCCTGGCTCCGGTGGCCAAGTAGGACGGCCTGGCGGGGGCTTCGGCCTGGACCTGAACACCCGCTGCACAGAGAAGACCACAAGTTCTGACACAAAGCACCCGATTCCCGTCTGGCTCGCTCTCGTTCGGTTTCGCCTGCAGTCTTACTGGAGGCGTCGACGAGGCGCTGCTGGGGGAGCATCTCTGAGGACGAGAGCTGCTCCTTCACCTTGTGGATGTCTTTGGGGTGGATGAAATCGAACAAACTCTGGCCGGTCAGCTCCAACTGGAAGAGAAACGCATGTATTGATGACATTTCTGACTTTAATTTATAAAACTTATGGCGCGAGTAATTCAGCATTTAATCAGTACGTATTCAATTTAAAGAAAGACAAAGACTTTAGGCTTTGTTTTAATGATTGAGGGAGTCTAACTCCAAATCAAAGATTATTCGGGGTTTGAAACAGATTGTAAAAGTTTGCATGCTCTTTGAATTTTTACATTTTTCACATTATAACTACAAACTTCAACATATTTTATTGGGAATTTGTGGGACAGAACAACATAAATTAATGTTCTAACATGGCAAAACAAGAAAACGTTTCTACGCAATAAATATTTTTGCATGGTATAGCTGATCACTGCGTTTTTATGGGCTCTGTGTAAATGTTAATTTGCATCAGGACTTCATCAAAATACTTTTTATGTGTTTTTTTGTTGTTGTTTTTTTAATCAAGCATAAATATTGACAACAAAATGTACAGTGTGGCCTGAACAAACCTTGCTGAAGTTAAGGATCTTGGAGACAGACTCTGAGATGAACAGGATCTTCGCCCGATCGCACCTTACAACTAACAGGAAGCCATCTGCTGCCTTGACATGAAGACACCAAAAAAAAAAAAAAAAAAAGAGAAATAAAAAGCTGGTTTAAAATTTAAAAAAAAGAGGAAGTGGACATGTTGTGTGAAAGTTGAGGCTACAGTTGAAGCATGTGACCAAAGTCATAATCCCAGACTGGGAAAGACTGGCTTTAGTAAATCCAAGCCATAACATATGGGCTCCCTGTCCTGAGGAGTGTGAGAACAGATGTGTCAAGCTTTTAAAGCTCAAAGGGGGTATCTGACAAACGTTGGAAGACAAGGGAAGGGGTATGATGCAAGTGGGGAGAACTTATGTAGTGTGGTATATGCTGCTGCACCGCCATTGAAAATATTCTGGTTATGACGAGGGTTTAGGAATATACAATACATGACTGAAAAAGCAGCAACTATAATCACAAGTATAAGTTTGATGCATCGAAGAATACACAATGTACTCTAATGTCAAGACACAAAAACGTAAGCAAAGACCTCAGAGAAGCATTGAAATCATTACGTTAATGGCTCCATTTCAACTCGTGAAGATTCATGTAGGTCTTAGGGTGTTTTAACACCTGATAGTCCCGTGTACTCAGTTCAACTGGAGAATAATATTGCAATATTTGTTACATTTTTAGCCGCTGCAGTTCACTTTCACACTGCACTGTGTCAACCAGACCAAACCTTTTGAAAAACATGTTTACCGCCTCACCTGCGGCGGCGCTGCATCAATAACCACAGGAAAAAGCAACACAAAAACCTCTGAAGAAGACACTAAGAGTAACTTCCTTCATTCCAAAATGAACACAAAAATGAAGTGGCGTTGCAGGATTTGTCTCTGGCAAAACACCACAAGCCATTTCTCCATCTAGTGCTAGACTCAAGAGTTTGTTTTGGTTGTGCATACCCAGAATGCCCTGCTCTTTAGATTGCTCTCTGGCTTTGGATCGCTCTCTGGTCTGCTTGGCATTCACATGTTTGCTTGAGGGTTGGTGATGTGGGTTTGTTTTAAACTTAGGTACTTTATGGACTCTAAGTCAAAAATGAACTAAGCAGTTTTCAAAAATATTCCGAAATTAAGTGTAAGGCCATCTGTCCCATTGCTTAAGTGGAGTCATTCAAGAGGCAGCTGGCACCAAGACTTTCCAATAATGAAATCAAACTATTTATGACTTTATCTTTTAGAACCTTACCCTGAGCAGAAGGTGCCGAAGGTCATCGTGAGGCAGGATGGAAGGCTTGTGCTTGGCATCGGCAAAGGCACCGCTCGCCCCAGCTGAAACCAAACAGAATCCACTCTTTGACTGTCTTTACCCACCTTTTCAACAGCAGTGCGAACGGTCATGAAGTACCTTTGAGGGCTTTCAGGTGTTGTACAGCTTTCCGTAGAACAGTGAGCTTGTCAAGTTTTCTTGCCATGGGCTGGCACGCAGGAATCATGGCGGAAAGCTCGTCAATGAGATTGTTCATTTTGTCCCGCCGTCGTTTTTCAATCTGTCGGTGAGGCTCCCTGTAGGTACATATTTCCATCATTAATATTTAAATTATGATGATCAGTGAAGAGCCGATTAAGCTCATAGAACTCATTGAAGAGCCATTGACGTCAAAAGTTCCTTAACTACTCAGATGATCCAGACATGAATAAAGATTCACCTGAAGCATTTCATCTTGACTTGCTGATCCTCTCCCTCAGATCTACAAATAAAATTATCAAAATCAAACTTGATGTATCATCCATAATCAACATGTAAAGCTCGAAGGCTGTGAGTACCTGCTGAGGTCATCCTCTAAGTTGAAGTTGAGGCTTTGCCTGTGAGATCAGAGACAATGTGAGTCATTTAATACTCCAACAGGGACAATTTGTCCATTGGACAGTGTCACGTTTATGATCCTATATAGGAGTAAAAAGACACCAAGGTTGTTTATTCCCACAGACAACACCCGCTTTTACTGTACACGGGTGTCTGACCTCTCCTCCACCTCCCCTTTCCGTTTCCTTGGCAGCTCGACAGATGGCATCATGGATCCTGCTTGGATTGGCCCCTCCTCCTCTTCTGCAGCTCGATCTAATACGTGAGGACAAGCAGGACAGGAATGTAGCAGACTGTGAGTGAACACTGCAGCCTGGAGAGTAAAAAGGGCCCAGGCTGTGACATGGTATCAGGGTAATAGCAGGACGCAAAACGCAAATAAAGACAGTTTGGAACTTTGGGCAGTGATCCGATGGAAGACCTTGTGTCTTGACATTCATTGGGAAAAAACTTTGCCAGTATCACCTATTTAAACATTGTTGTGTCCTACTAACTATAGAGGTCTCTCATGCCAGTCAACTCTTGGATGTCAAGAAAAAATAAAGCAGAAAAAAATGAGGCACAGTTTTTTGCCTGCTGTGGTTCCTATTGAGATTTATTCCAGGGTGCTGGAAAGGAAGTTAAGACCAACTGTTGAATATAAGATTCAATAGAGAGAGTCTGGTTCTCATACTGGTTATAGTTACAAAGAGGGCTACAGAAGTTTGATTTTCCAGTTCAGATGGAAAATCTGAATTGGATTTTCCATCTTCAGTTGTTAAGTTAATTGACATGAGATGCACATATCACTTCTAGAGGATGCCTGGTCTCTAGTTTCCAAAAGCAAAAACTGTGTGCATGTTCTGGGTACAGAGTCAAATATGTTCCTTCAGCATGTTGTTCTCCACGAGGGATTACCCTGAAACTGGTACTAATTCGGGTGTTGGCAGACAAGACGTCCAGGTGCAAGTGTGGAGAGGAGGTGTTCTGGTTTGAACTTCTGAGTCTTTGTCATTCAGAGGATGCAGTTGTGTTACTGTCTTCAAGCAAGACAGTAACAGGGCAAGGGCGCCCTGCAGTGACTAATCACTTCAATTAAATAAACGACTTAACACATTGTTGTCAGGCAAGTGCCGTTCTCCTGGCAACTGCCAAATCCAGACTTGCCCAATAAACTGCCAAACAGACAAACATGATTAACCACTCCAGAGAACTGCTCTAGAATCCACTGGTGGTGTGCTTTGGATTACTAAGTCCAATACTTGGAATTTGATGAGGTAAGGCTTGGAAACAACTTTTTGTTTCCGACCTATACCACCAAGCTGTCCAAGCTCTCCAACTCTACTTACTCACTGCACAGTCCAGTTGTGAAATTGCAATGGTTGAGAGCGTCCCGTTCTGTCATAAACTTGTGTACAAGCAGATCGTGCCCGAGGGCTGTAAATAATACATCTGTAGCCATGGAAGTGATTGGGTGACTCATTACGTTTGCCAATTTAGGGTAAATTGTCTTCAAAAATGCTCTCATGTTTATTACCCATCTCCCTCCAGCTGTATTCCACTTCAAAAAAATAAATAAATAACTTCACAAGAATCCTGCCATTTCCCTTCACTCTTTTACCCTTCAGCTTCCAGCCACATTCCTCTCTCAAACACTCAAACTTAACTGCTTTGTCTCAGTCTTGCTCTGGAGTCATCTGTTTCCAAGCGAACTGCGACACGCCGACTGAACACTGCCATTCAAAACCTCGAGCTGTGCAGGTTTGGGCCGATAAATGGCATGTGTGCGAAAATATTGTTCTGTGTCTTGCCTAATCCTTATATAACCGCTGGAACACTGACCTACTTACAACTCTTGGGTGGACTCTTCAAATTGTGACATCCATTCTGGGGCGCTGCCAGGAATCTTGAGCCCCCGCTGACAAAAAATTTAATTGCCCCCCCCCCCACGTAGCTGCTGTTACAATTTTTTGAGTCTATCTGACCCATCAAAAGCGTCACAATTTTAAAGGCTTGCAACTGCCTTGCTTTTTTTGGTTCAATACTGATAACGAGCAAGATATTTACTGCTCGTGAATTTTACATGCAACAGTCCGCATACAGTATGCAAGTCGGTTGCTTAAATTTCTTCTATTAGTTTTAGATTACTGAAATGTCTCTCCCCACGAGCAACAGTCATAGGCAACATGCAAAATACACATGAAGGAATCCAGACTTCTCAAAAAATGCTATGTATTTTATGCAAGCTGCAGAATATAACTTTAATTAAAAAAAAAAGGTTTCTCCATATTTGTTAAAGCTGTCACTATGTTGTGCCAGCTTCTTCTTATGAGACAGGTAATCTGTGAAAACAGTCAATCTCCTTCACCTGCTCCTTGAGCTGCTATTGCTGGCTAAAGTGATGTAACGCTCTGACCAAAACAACCAATCAGAACCAGGAGGAGGGTCTTAGCGCTGTCAATCAACCTCATTCATTCATTTTTAAATGTGCTGATGGCGGAGAAACAACATATAATTACAGGAAAATCATTTATCTGCCGTCACTGGTAGCTATGGTAACCAGACTGAGCATTTACAACAGGCTATGCTAGCTGAAGCATAGCACAGAGCGTGGGGGTGGAAGGATGAGCAGCAACAGGAGATTGTGATTGACAGCACTAAAACTCTCCTGCCACTGACTGATTGTTTCTAGCAGAGGAAAGCAGAGGAAATAGATTTTTCACAGATTATTTCTCTTGCCATACTGTCACAACATAATGACAGTTTTAACAAATATGTAAAAAACATACATTTTTCACTAAAGTTACATATTGCAGCTTTAATTTCACTTAGGAGAGGACTTAAGAGGGATGTGGTTTAGAGCCGACTGTTGTTAAGTGGTAAAAGGAACAGGTACAAGTTAAATATATGAATATGTTGGTAATTTCTTTCCTTAATTTATTAAATGTTAGTGAAATGGAGGCAAACAGTAGCCTGTAGCTAAGCTAACTATGCTAAATGGTTGATAATCTCACACAGTCTACCCACCTCTCTGAGAAAAACTGGGTTATAAATTGACACGCTTGCCTTTTTCTCTCTCCCTCTCTATTTTTTTATTTATTTATTTATTTTTTTTAGGAAACCTAACTTTATTATTTTTCTTAGTACCATAGTAACAGCCAGAATCGTTCTTGTTTTCCATTGCCTGCTGCTCAAGACCGTCACCGTCGAGCACCAAGCAGGAACGAGCCATTTCGTGCCAATCCACGGGGTTCAGGGCAAATATGGTTTTTTGGTCTGGGAATGGGAACATTACATTTTTACTGCTAAAAACAATCTTCGAAAAATACAATATGATTCATTTTGTAATTGACAGGGCCCCAATTTTTTTTAATTTCTATGAACAAAAAATAAATAAATAAATTGTGGAGGGCCCCCTGTTGATCAGGGGCCCTGAGAATTGTCATAAATTTTCCCCCCTTTACGGCGCCCCTGCATCCATTTACAAAAAAGTCAAACCTGCCCGTGTGGAACACTTTCTAGTAAGATAGCTGACCACGATAGTGCCTTTGTTGAATCATTGACTGGATTTTTCATGGCTAATTGTTATATATTAGGTAATTTAAGTAGATTGCCGTGTTTTAGAATTTAATCCTCCAGCGAAGAAGCAAAGTCTCCTGTCAGACCGTCAGTTCCCGAAACAATCTTTTTCGGAAGCAAGATTGTAAGGTCGACTCATTTGCGCTTGAGAAATAATTTCAGATCATTCTTAAAATGTACATCAACAAAGTATAACATATTTATATATATAAATTAAAATACTATTTGTTTCTAAGATAACCTTTTTTCTTAGACAATGTTGATATTCTCTTAATGAATAATAATTGTCATAATTATAAGCAGAAGACTGGACCCACTGGACTGTTAGCCAGTAGCTACCATCAAAGCGACCTCTGGTGTACAAAAAAACAGTGCCTTTAATGTTACAATAATCGCGTTTTATGAATATACCTAAAAGTGTTATTGGACTGAGCAATACTATATACCATGTGCTCATAAAAAAAACTGATTGTTGTACGTAAATTTACGTGTTTCTTTTCTTTTTTTCCTTTTTTTTTCAGAAGCAGTCTTGCAAAATACGGTCAAGCCGACTTTCTTTATTTCTTGTTATTCCCCTTAAATCACATTCTATTTTTATGACGACAATGTCACACAAAAAGGAAAAAGAAATAAAAACCATACCCTCCCTGGAAATATTTCTTTTCGCACAAGTGCAAATTAGCTCATGGTACAAACCGTGCTTTCAGAACAGATTTTGCAGTAACACCCACACGCACACACACCCACAAAACCTCGTAAAAGCGAACATGAGGTCAGTGCAACCCGATAGACATCACACAGGGTAAACAGCTTGCGGAGTCCAACTGACCCTGTCTCTTAAGACCATAGGAGGGCTAAGTAATTGGTTCAGAGCAGCAATCTGAATGAAAATTTCTTAATTGTGAACTAAACATAAAACAAATTACTCTGAGATGTCACAGTGACGCCTCTCTGGCTCAAATGACACCTGGGAGTACCGTACTCAAGAAGATTTAAAGCAGCATTGGGGAAAACGCTGAATTTCACTGACATGTTTTCTTTAATCTTTCCGGTGCCGTTTAGTGGGTCACTGAGTGGGTCAAAAGACCTTGAAAATTTCTCCAAGCTGCTTGACAACTGGCTGCACGTGTCTTTAAAGTCACTTATTTATGCCAATTCACAAGCAAACTTACGCAAGGTCCCTGCAGATAAAGAGACCCAGCCACGGGTAGAAGTAGTCTGCAGTTTAGGTCAGGGTATTCTTCAGAAAAACTCATAAAAATGAGTTTACTGCCACCACGAGTCAAAGCTTTTCACCACCGTCTTTCACTCCAATAACATATGGTGCTGCAAAGTCTTTGGAGATACGTCTAGCAGTTTTTCACGTCTCGACGTTGAAATTTCTGCCCATTCCTCCTCCATTTTTCTCCACTTCACAATTATACACAATTTTAATTGTCTATCATTTAAAAAAAAAATACACTTAACTGCACGTGACATTGGAAAGGTTCTCTTGGTTGAAGAATTTTGCTAACCATGAAACAATAAGCAGCGTTCTATCATGGGGGTGGTGTAAGATGTAGAATGTTTTCTTTCATTTATGCATTGCTGACGTATTTACCTTGATGTTTGATTATTGGTAATTCAAGATAACCAGTAAACTAATAGTCTCTCTGCGTTTAGCTAACCCTTAGATATTTGGCACTTAGCTTGCAGGTCAAACCAGTTTGATCAGTTGAGTCTGCTTTGTTTCTTAGTAACTAAGCTTTTCTGTTAAACCATTTGTTTGAGGTCTTGTTAAGTCGTTGTTAAGGCTTAAGAAACTGTTGGGTGTTTTTGGCCCTTTGCAATAAGTAAAACACACGTTCTAATTTGAAATGATCACCATTTCCTAATGCCAGACCTGTTTAATCTTTGTTATTATTCATAAATAACGAATTGGCAAACTTTTGATGATATTAAGGTTTATGGATTCCATGTAAAATGAGTGACAAAAGCAGCCAAAGTTTCTTTTCCAGTGGAAAAGACATTTATTTGCTCTGTTCAGACAGAAAACGGGCAAAAAGGGAGAAAAATACAGCAAATATTCTGAGGTTAGGAATCAAACCCTGGACAGCTGCGTTGAAGAATAATAGCTTCTACAGGTTTAAAGTTTTTTTGTTTTTTTTAACAACAAAAAATATGGCTCAAGACTGAGATTTAGCTGACTTTTACCCTCGCTTCCGTTAAGAAAAACCAAGGTTCTCATGAAACATCAGGAAGAGTTTGAGTTATTCTTAGAGCCGCTATCAACGCATCCAGGAACCGAGACAGCAATTCCACAGCCAGGTCTGTTTTAAGGTCATTGTAAACACGCTGCGAGAGACTCGGATGACTCATTGTTCTCCGGCCCAGTTTTGAGGTCATGATTTGATATCCGTGATGCCCGGAGCTGCTTTTACACGACTATTACTGAAACTAACAGCAGTGAATCTCATTTATGCACAGGATACAATCAAATTAGAACTTCAGAGGAAAAAGTTCAGGGCGTATTGAGACATTTGCATGTATGTATTCACAGTTAAATTTGTGGGTGAAGTTTCAATGCTTGAACAAGGACATGTAGGGGGAATGCAGCTGAAAATGTTATACTTAATTAAAATATGAAAACACAAGCACAGTGTTTTAGGCATTAGTTGCCTTTAGTTCACAACGTCACAACAATTGGACAAGACACAAGGAGGAGAGAGAAATGTAAAACATGGAGCAAAGAGTCCATACGTATATGGTGCGCACATTAAAAAACAAGCACATATGTTGTTTTTTTTGTGCAGGACAAACAAGGGATTCAGCTTATTGAATTATTTTTGTCTATTTAAATCTTAATTTTCAGACATTTTAAGCTGCTCTATCATAAATGTAGGGTAGGCGGGATGCATTCAATTTACCACTGTTTATTTCTAATATGCCTGAAATAAACAAAACTCAACTGAACTGAATTTTTGGAAGTGTTCATTTTCAGGCCTATTTCATTTATTGAGGAAAGGTCACCGTGTATTTTAATGACAGGCGTCATTTAAACACTGCTGTCGAGTTTTGCTATGAATTGTAACCGAATTGAGTTTTGCGTTGTCAGAGCGTCACGTGTAAATCGATCGAAACCGACTTTACAGGGACATTCCTACACTTGTAAGTATTGTGGCACTTTTCTTGAGTCTTTCCGTGCTCGACATTCCTGCGCTCTTCCCGGGGCTGATCTCGGCCGCCGCAGGAACCAGCTTGCCTCCCCCTGCTGCACGGTGGAGGCAGCGCTGCTCTACTGATCTACTGACCCACTTTCGGGAGGAAGCCTGAAGGAGAAACAGTATCTCGTGGAAACACGTGACGCAGAGTAGCTAAGCTCTTGTTGAGGGGGGGCAGTTCTTGGTGACGGTCGGGTCAAACGTACAGAAAGGCTCGCCGCTAGCTTCGAGGATAAAAGCTGAAAATATAACAATGATTTACAATTGTAAAACTTAGGGGGTACTATATGTATTTCGTCATAGCGTCGTTGCCCGGTGAAGAGCAAACAAAGGCGCTTCGTGCGCGTGCTTGCCGTTGCTCGAACACTGAATGAAAAAAAGAAAAGAAAAAGAAAAAAAACTACGTGGAGCGCGCGACTAGATAACTCAACAATATAGTTCAGCAGCAGTGTTGATTTCACACGGAAAACTACCGTGACTGAACCCTGACACTAAACCTCACTGACAAGGTAGCTGAATTTCTCTGAATTAAGTATCTCAATTTAAACATGGTTATCGTTAAAAATAGGAAAGAAGGTGAAGCAGGAGTTCAACAAAAAAAAGAAGAAAAAAAAAAGAAAAGAAAAGATAAAACTGTAGCATCAACCCAAAGTAAAGCACTGACAACCAGAGCGCGAGGGCTTACCTGCCGGTTTGTCCGCCGCGCTGTCGGAGCCCCCGGTTGACATGCCTGCGGACTGGAGCCGGTGCTCCCGGTGAAGGGCTACGGAGAGCCGCCGCGCATGTTGAGACACCAGCTGTTGTGGTGTAACGCATAAGAGAGACGGTGGGAAGGAGGGAGCTTCAGATAGCCGGGGTGTTGTATAATTGACTTCATTTTTTTTTTTTTTTTTCAACCTCCCCCCTCCATCACACTCCTTCCTCTCCTCCTCCTCCTCGCGTCGTTCCTTTTTTTTTCTTTACATAGAACGACGTCAGAGGGGTGGGGTGGAGGTAGAAACGTGAGGGATGCGTGAGAGAGGAAGGGCGAAAGGAGGAGAGAGTTCACGCCGGTCTTATCCGCCATTAGCTACCTACACGGTTCATTCAGGGCCACAGTCGAAAAAGCTGCGACATTCTGAGGATATATATATAAATATATATATATTTCCCCCCCAAATGTAGTTTAATAGAGCCAGTCACTGGAAAACGACACATTTATGCCAGTAGTTATTATTGTATGGTTAAGCTGAACAAAACACAACTCTGTCTGTAGTTTTGGGTGTCAGAAGCGCGCAGTGAGCGCGCGGCAGTGTTGATGAATTCATTTTTGATTGATGCCGAATACAGTAGAGCCAAGTCACTTCCTCTGCCCCTTCCCGTGTCGTTCACGTTTCTGTGACCTCAATAAGAGGCTCGAGCGCGTCACCCATCTGACGCCGCTGCAAGCTTTCTCATTGCTCCTATCGGGAGGTCTCACTCTGTTTCTTTTTACAAATCAATTTTCATGCAGAAAATTATATATTATAAATCATGTTTTTGTTGTTGTTGTTGTTTTAAATCAAATTAAACCATTCATATCGAGGGCCTTTTAAGATTGTAAAAAAAAAATTTATTATTTTTTTTACTAAATGGCAGCGTAATGACAGAAAGAATTCTGGGGGAAAAAATTGCCTTTTTTTTTTTCTCAGAATTTTGACTTTACTCTCAGAAGTGTTTTTCTTAGAAGATTAAAGTCAGAATAATGAGGGGGGAATCTGAATTCTGAAATCTGATTTTCTGTGGCCCTGATCCTTTTCCCTGATGAAGCGAAGATATTCACCTGTCCAAACGATTTGTTTGTTTATGTTACCCAAAAGATTTTATTAGGGTAACAAAAAACCTGCTTAATAATAATTTTAAAAAAAGTAAAGATGCTTGCCGAAGCTACTAAGAGGTTGTCATTTTTAGAGTGTAATAAGTCTAGGTCTTTCATATTCTTAAAGCTCACTTGTAGAGGAAGACGTAGTTACTTCAGAAGCAACATACGGAGCTGGAGTACAGTTTACAAATCCACCTTATGGGCATGACACTAAATTTTACTTAAGTTAAACTGTTGTGCAGATTATCCACCCAAATGTCATCATCTATTTGATGAGCTATAGTAACAGTTTTAATTATTTAATGATGGACTGTAGCACATTTTATCTAAATAGATTCTGAAATAATTACATATAACTTCAACTTTAAATTCACCATCTATATTTGCAATGCTGCCACTTAAGTATGTTTTTATTTAATTTCAAACACTTATACATTATGTATTTATGTATTCATTTCATATATAATTTTTTTTTTTTTTTGGACAGTCCGCTGGATTATAATAACTTTAGCTTTCAATAGTCTCAATCTAAGACTGTGTCCATGCTCGGTAGGATGTGAGAATCATTTTTGTTTGTCCGTTTGTGTGCTTTAGCAAACGCAGAAACGCAGCTGCACAGGAGTTAAACGTGTTAAAAAGTTTTAATATGGAGGTTTTAGGTCTTTAAATGGGGAAGCACGCAAAAACAACCGACACAGCAGCAAATAACAAGGATTAAATAGAAGATTTAAACCCCGTTGTGGTTTGGAGACAATAAAACTCAACTTTTGAGCCACGAGGAACATCTGGAAGGTTCTGCAGGGTTGGCATTGAATATGAGTACTTTGAAAATGTATTTATTTGGTGTTTTATAGTAACCCTGGTAAACTTAAGGGTATTTTGCTGGAGCATTTAGATGATTTCCTTTGAACAGACTCTAAAACAAACGGCAAACTGATTTTATGTAGAAGATTCTTACAATAAGAGGGATAAGAAGTAGACTATTGTTGTGTGAAAACATTTACTTTGAAGAGTTCTGCAGGACAAAGGCTCGGGAATACATGTGAGGAGTGATAGGTCACCACGAGCATCGACGATCTTCGGCGCTCACCTACATAGCGTTATTCGAGACCTTTGCACGAGACTTTACGTAAGAAAGAAGGCTGCACGTGCCAGCGAGAAACGTGCTGACCTATATATTATATAACTCGAGGGTCACGTGGCGGCGCGAGGCTCATTAACCCAGTTATAAAGAGTCCGTGGAGAAAGCGCGGCGATTCCACGCACGCACTTCAGAACACCAGCGTGGTCAGGTGATACCGAAACAGAGAAATTACAAACATATTCTGATGTTTCAGTAGCAATGCTAGGAGTCAATACCAGTATTTCTTATAGGTTGCCATATATAACAAATATTTAACTTATAATTGATGTAAATCTATCTCCCTACCGATTGAAATCATCAACATTAACATGATGATTTATGACTAAGGAGTGAAATGTTCTTGTATCTTTCCTCATGACAGAGGAATGTTGCCCAGCAAATATTTCAGTGCGGTCATTTAATAACTGATGACGATGATGATGATGCAGCCAACTGGAAGACTAAGATAACTTCCAAGATCTACAATGCGCTTCACATTGAACATTTAATGTTGCCCGGGAACAGTCAGCTGCTGTTTTAGAAAAGTTCCTTACACAAAGAACCTTAATGGAATTTTTTCTGTGATTTACTGTGTTTCGAAACTGAAGGTTACATTTACCAACTACAATGTGACCTTTGAGGAACCTTTCAGGAATCTTCTCTCTAAAGTAACTTGAATGGAAGTTGAGCGACATTCGTGATGCTCCCAGGGAATGTTCAAAATTTTCAGAAATAACCTTCAGGGATTAATTCCTAACTCAGAAAGTATGTTAATTGCAATATTCGTTGGGTAAAGTTCTTTGACAATTAGCTTGAACATTTACAGGGACCTTTAGAGAACATTCCCTAGATGCCCCAAGAAGATTAGCTTCAACACTATATGACTTTCTGGGAACCTTCAGGGAACATTCCTAAAGGTTTCCAGAAGGCAGTTGCGACATTGATAGAATGACGCTCCCTAAAAGTTCTCTGTTACCTTCAACTTTGACAGTGCAAAATCCCAAATGTGATATTTCAGGAACTTCTGAGAAACATTCCATGAAACTTTACTGAAGGTTAGCTTCAACATTTACAATTGGACCTTTTCTAAATCTTCACAGAATATTCCCCAAAAGTTCATTGAAGCCTTGTTGCAACATTGCAGCTTGGGAACCTTTAGGGGACATTCTCCAAAGATACCTTGAGGGTAAATGTGAACTTTCACACCACACATATCCTCCACAGAGGATACCTAAGACTCTTTAAAGATTAAGTTCCACTTTTCCGACTGGATCCTTTGGGTACATTGCCTAAAGTTCCACAGAAGATTAGCTTTAAAATTCAGAGTGTAACCTTTTTACTGACTTCAAGAAATTTTAATTGGAGGCTATTGGTGATGTTCACAATGTGACACTTTGAGAACCTTCACAAAATGCTCCCTTATTGCCTCTTGAGTTTCCGTGAGAACCAGTGTCAAATGTCATACTTTTTATATTACCTTCAAAGAACTTTTACTAAAGGTTCCCTGAAGATTAACTACTACATGACGTGACTCTTTGGGAAGCGTTGAGGAAAGTTCCTAATTAAGTTGAATATTAAGAGAATGTTCTCTGAAGGTTCCTTGAAGTCCTGCTTTAAACATTCAGTGTTACCCTTTAGGAACTTTTGGGGGATATTTGCCTGAAGGTTTCAGAAGGCAACAATCATAGTATTAAAACCTGGAAACCTTCAGGGAAACTTCTGTAAAGGTTCTATGAAGTCTGTTGTCAACTTTCATAATTTTCACTGGCATTCAAAGGACTCTCAATGAACTTTCTTTGAATGCTTCCTGGAGATTACCTCTGATGTCCACAGTGTGACTCCGTCAGGTCTAATGTCAACTTTTACTTCCACAAAATGACCTTCAGAAGACCTTTTATCAGTGTTCCTTAAAGGTTACTTCCATCTTCGTTCGTTTAATTTCTCCGCAGCTTAGCTGAAAATTGAAGACCATGACAACAGGGTCATGGCATGACGGCACTATCACTTCTTCCGTGAGGTCAGTTTTCGAGTGCGTAAGTAACCCGCTTGCTGTTGGCTTTCTGCTGTAACCTGATTTCTTGGTCCAAACCAGAAACCCAGTTTCCTTAATGGGGGTAAGGGATTAAGAGAAACCCGGTTAACTAGATTTGCAGGGTGGGATGGGACAGCGTGAATTCTTGGCCAATTCTTGACATAACATATTGATGACTCACATGGAGGGGTTTTCTGAGTTTTCTTATAGCTGCCGGTTTACTACATGTGGTAACCTGGGACACAGTGTCTTTTAAAGAAGAAGAACTCTGTCTGGGAAAATATTTTTTAGTACTACTGACTTCAAAATACCACTATTTATAAGATAAGTTACATTGATTAGTGATTACTAATGCTTGACTGGCATACTTTGATTTTGTAATTGAATCTCTACCACGCCTGGATTAAATAGTTCTTATCCATCCGTTAATTCAGAAGATCTTGACAAACAGAAAATGAAATAAAAGCTCGCCAAGAGCTCCCTCTAGTGGCTCAACAGGAGAAAGGAAAGAGTTCTGATTCTACACTGCCAAAACTTAATCTGCTACAGATTACAGTCTTATTTCACTTGATCTGTTTCTGTTTATTGTCATTACTTAGAAGGTAGGAAAAGGTTCAAATTAAGTCTCAAGTAATTCATTTAGGACTTGAGTGCAAGACGGGTATTTAAAGTTAGGAGAGATGACTCTGTAGACAAGACCAAGTTAAACCACACCACATTGTCGATCCCTGTTGACGAGAGTGAGTTTCTTTTAACACTTGAGATGAAGTAGGAAAAGACTAACAACTGTATCAATTTGGACAACGGTGTTTGTTACATGGTCTGTGCCAAATAAAAAAGAAAGAAAAAAAGAGGGATTTCCCAGAACAGTAAAGACATTGAAAACTTCAAGTGTTTAATTATTTTTTATTTTATTATTTCTGAACAGTGTATCAACATAAAAAAAAAAACAAACTCAGCAACATGAGTGAATATATTAATGAGCACCCCCTTCTCTCATCTAGAGACAGTAGCCTTCCAAGTGTCTACTGCAGTATGTACACATCATGACGCAGTTCTGAGCCGTGGAACCGGGGAATCTTCCTTCAACGGGGAGCGGAATACAGATCATTCACCTTTTCAGCCTTTATGTTGATTTTACCATACGATGTAGTTGCGTTCATTGTCTCTTGGCAAAACGAAACATGCAGCATTACCCTTTAATAATCTGCCAAAGACTCTTTGTTACTCGGCAGTAAACTGGTTTGGTCCATTGCAAATGAATTGTCTTGCTTGATAAATGAGAAACGTTTTCCTGAACCTTTTACTACCTCGTTGAAAAATCCCTTTAGTTAAAGTGACACCGTAGTGGATTTCAAGTCAAGTGTGGCTGTATAAAGTGAAATATAGCACGTATCGCAACTATCCACCCTCTGTTTTTCTTCTTCATGATAAATAAAACAAACACTGTCGATCCTAGCACAAAACAGACATTTAACACTAAACAGTGAGACACATCACCTCACAACACAAAAGGAGATCATCCACGTCATAAAAAATTGTCCCTTTCCTAGTCAGTCTTCAAGTCGCGTCACCATTTTTCCAGAGTTTTCTGAAAGCAGTTTTTGTTTCTGAATTAGACATCTGTGGGAAACTACCAAAAACTGACCCAAGAGATTTAAATTTTCAAATTTGAGATCGTTTCAGTAACACTTAAAACCTTTTCTGTTGTTGATCAAAGGCAGTCTTGGAATTCATTAGCCATTCCAGTGAACAGCTACAACCCAAAGTTGCTCTGGAGTCTGAAACCATGGACCAGTGATGTCACCAAGCTTTGTTAAGTTTGAACAAAAATTCCTACAAACAGATTTTGTGGCGTTTGAAAGACATGACCAGATGGAGAACACATTGGATGCCATGTCTAAGTATCGATTTCAACAAATGATTAACCCCCACCCTGTCAGCGTACCTTCCTAGAAGACCAAAATAGTTTAAATATGTTGAGCCAATCTGTTTGCTCTAGTTTCTCCATTCATGTGCAGTAGTAAAAATTTGAATGGCAGGACTTTTCTTTAAACATGACAGAGTGGCAATGGAAGAAAAAGTCATGTTTCGAAAGGTCATGCAATGATTTAGATATCAGATCAAAGAGTTGGCAGTACTGTCCCTCTGGTTCCATGGCACCATTGGGTGTAGACACAAGCAGTCATCAAGTCCAAAACATGGCCAATGTCTTCAATGGCAAGTCAACCCAAGATTCAAGAGGTAAGCACTGGGTTGGACTTGATGTCCAAGGTGATCCACACATGTCCATTTATGGAGGCCGAACTAGGACCTCATCATAACAGAACAGGTTTGTCAAACTCCAGCCCTCTATGGCCTGGTGTCCTGCAACATCTAGATGTGTCCCAGGTCCAACACAACTGAATCAAATGGCTTAATTACATCCTCAGCATACCGTCAAGTTCTAGTGTAGAGGGGTGACATCTTAGGGAAGACAGGCAGGAGTATGATGTTCCTGTCTGGTTCCATCAAAACATTACCAGAGAGTACCTTAAGTTATGCCCTGTAGATCTCCAAACCCTACATTTATGGTGTTGTGGTCCATCTTGAGTGTTTGGAACCTTCACAGAGAGTGCGGTGGCCCTTGAGTGTCCAACAGGTTAGGGCTACTGTGTGGTATTGCTGGGAACTTGCACAGTACAACCACCTGGTTCGAAGCAAACACCCAATGCAACCTCCAATCAATTGCCTGCACAAAGCACTCATTGTGTCTGGTGCCCTTCCTCCACTGTTCCAGATTGTTGGATGCGCCAGCAACTGCCTGGTAAAACTTGCTCTCTCTCCTCCTGAATCCACCACTCCTTACCAATCACATCATCTACATACCAATTTACAGTGTTATTTTTGTGGCTGACTAGAAAAAAAAAAAAAAAAAAGGGCTCGCAAACCTTATTACCCATAAGAGATGTCCATAGACGTGCATAGGATTCTGAACTTTTTTTCTGTTTGTTGTTTACATCAGTGGGTGCGATTTCGCATAAAACACAGCCAATTAAAATACAGTGAATGTCTGCAAAAAGAAAAAGCCAATTTATACATTAAAAAAAAATGAGCAGCATAAATAACACAAAAATATACAGATATCTGCCTTTAAAACCCTCATCAGTCCAACGTTTTGTAGCATTTTTGAGTGTAGTCGGCCAAGGCGATTGTAGCTCGACAAATAAATTACTTACATAGAAAATGTAAGAAGAGAATTAACACCGGGGTGTTTTAGAGAAATGATCAGAATCATGAAGAGCTACTTTTCTAGCAGAGGCCTTCAGAAATAGCTAACATAGGGATTCCTGGAAATCCTCCGTACGCCTCCTGATTATACATTTACTTAGAACTCTTAGCGGACATCTAAGAAATATCCCTGCCCACACACCCATTTTGCTTTAGAAGTTTAGATTTAGTAAATGGAAAGGACTTCCTTTTCAAAGGTAGTTTCCTGCTAAGTGCAGAATAAGCGACGGCTACATTCGAACCACGGCACGTGATGATTAGAGTTCTTTGGTAACTCCGTAGTCTCCCTTTCTGAGACTTCATGGTTAAAGGCCGGCTTTATGGGGAGTGTTTTGTTCGTTTGCGTGCTTGTGAGAGGGAGCAAAAAAAAAAAAAAAAAAAGTGTTAAAACGCATCTTACGATGGGCATAAAAAGAAAAATTAAAAACTCCAAACCTAGAGAGATCACTCTGATGCCGTTTTTGACCTATTTTAGTTCCATTTTTGCTGCTTAAAGAGTCTCCTGTTTTATTATCTCATCCATAAAAACCTGCCTTTGTATTATCACAACCCTCATAAATCACGTAAAAGACACCAGCTTATATATTTGCTTTTTGTTATACATATAATTCAAGCTGCCCCTTTACTGTTCTCTCAAAATCAATCAGCTTTATGTTAATCTAATCTTAACGAATGTCTCCTAATTAATGTTTCCTAAACTACAGTGATACATCTAGCTACTTAAAAAGGCACTTTTGCATGTTTTGTTGACTTAAGAAGCAAGAGGCTGGGCCTGCGACTCATTGAGTTGACCGTTTTACATCTTAAAAGGACACACAGCGATTTGGCAATGCCTCACATCGACAGATGCTAAGCAGAAGAATTACGAGTTCCGTCTTGTTGCTTTGCAGCGAGTTGCACCATTTAAACTACACTATGCCAGTGTCCCACCTTTATAAAGGAGGATTCCAGCAGGATTTGGGCGTTTGCGCATTCCTAAAATATTATACCCCAAGTGTGATGCTCTTACTTTTTTGAAATCCATCCTCAGTTATTACATAACTTAAACAGAGGACGCTCAATTAAACCCCAAACAGAAGATAAAAATGTGAAACTCACAATATATAGACAAATCTAGATGTGTTCAGTCTAAACCGATTGCGAGTTTCCGATTAAAAACGCTTTGATACCTACCGCTGTAACAGCAGGCGGCGACAAACCGTACATTAATATCAAAATTGAAAAACGGAACTTGCTTCAGGCCGGAGCTATAAAACTCATTGGAAATCGTGCTGGAATTCTCCGTACAGCACAGCAGCATGTGTGCCTCAGTAGTTCTGATTCTCTCCGGTCAACCAGATTTTGATTACAGTGTTGAGAGCTTTAAAGCGGACGTCAGTTTGCAGCTGTGTTAATGTAACCGCCAGTGTATCAACTATGTATCAACAATCTTAGGATGCGGAAAGCAGGGATTCGTATTCAAGCCTCATTCCTGCCATCAACTTTTAAGCTGAACATGCAGATATGCTTAATTAGTGCCCTAGTTAAAGAGCTGGCCCGAGAGCTATGGCTAGAGACAGCGCACGTGAAATATAAACAACCGAGGTAATGCGGCGGCGCTCCGTCGTTTCCTAGCTCCTTCCAGTGGGGCGTTTTCTTGGCGGCAGAGCGTACCTAAATAACTTGTGACGATGGTTACGTTTAGGCCGAGGGGCCGACGGTGAGTCGCGGCACCGGCGTGGCCCGTCAGAACCGGCTCAGCGGCCCGACCCTGTGTCCGCTAAACGTCTCTGTGTTTGCTTTCCTTGAGCGTGTCAGGCCTTTCCTGCCTTCATGTACGTGGGGATGGTGCCTCGCTGAGTCAGGCCCTCGAACCGTTTGTACGTGTAGTTCAGGAACACCCAGTCCTTTGATTTGAAGTCAGGCTCTGTTGCGTTGGCTGTTCAAAACACACAGAAAATTGATTCAATTGACTTAGGTAGGCTAGTGATAAAGATCCGATGTTGGAAAGAAGGAGTGATGTCAGGGTTGTATTCTGCAACGTCACCTCTAGATGGCACCAGATTCTCCACACTGTGCCTTTAAGTTCACTTTGTTTTCAGTTAAATTGTAGTCATATTTACAACAGAGGTGACCTCATGCATGTGTGAAGAGAGTTTTACTACGATATAAAAAAATAGGCTCTCATAACTGGAAAACGTGAGACATTTGATATGACAAACCTGGTTGAAGGATGTCTGATTCAGGGAAGTCGTCAAAGTTTGAAGTGTCATCGATACTTTTGATTTCGATGGAAATGGCTGCCGGTCGCTCCCTGTGGACGGAGACAAGAGGTGTTCCATCTTCTGATAAAAGTTTAGTGTAAAGTGAGTGCGCGTTTAGAAAAGCCTGTTTGTTTGTACCTGATGTGTTCCCAGTCCACTGACTCAAAGAATGGATGACTCTTGATCTCCTCTACACTCACAGCTCCGATTCTGTTCTCCGCATCAGTGCAATACCTTCAGTAACACACAACAGAAAGTTAAAAGTGAAAAGCGAAAACAGAACTGAAAACTTCTAAAAAGACAGAACATCCAGTCTGATCGGGGTCTGATCTTCCCGTTAGATCGGAAGATAGAAAAGTCAATATTTGAACCTTAAAATCAACTCTTTGGCTTTCTCTGAGATGGGGACTTCAGGTGGGAAGACGAGCGTTTCCTTCCAGTTCATGACCTTCCTGTAGGTCTCCTGTGGCGTCTCCGAGCAGAAAGGCGGGTAACCTGCCAACGACCCCAACATGCAACAGACGTAAGTAACAATGATGATGCCTCTGTACTATCTAGAGGTTTGAACTCCTACTTCAAGTCTTAGGGCGAGCTTAAGCATAAAACGTATCAATCCAACAACACCAAGAAGACATCTATTCTTACCGATGAGCATTTCATACATGATGACACCCAGAGACCACCAATCACAGAGCTTGTTGTACCCTGTCTGCATGAACACTTCAGGAGCGATATAGTCCGGCGTTCCCACAGTGGAATAAGCCTGTAAGTGAGCCGCAACATTCAAAACTCAGCTTTCTAAATGGAAGATATGAAAATCATGTCTAATGCAGGGAATAGACCAGTCCGACTTACTCCCTTTAAGCTCATTGTATTGAGCAATCAGACCGAACTTTTCTTGTTTTAACTTAATCGGAATTGAAAAGAGTATTTTTATATGCCAAATACCAGAAACCTCGGTGAGAATAGATTTTAGAAATGTTCATGTAACTTTCCTCAAATTCAGAAGTTTATATCATCAGTATCATTGTCGCTTAAAAATTTATGACTTGGGACGATACAAAGACAAATTCTACAAAACAGTTCTCGCCATATTTTCAGGGATTTAGCAAGTAGAAAAAAAATTGTAATTCTAACTAAACTTAAGTAAAATTTGGTCTAACTTCAGACAGGGAGGGAAAAAAATGTTTGTGTCTTTTTATTCAGTGTATGTAAATATCTGGTTTGAAATGTATAGACAACAAGTAAAAGTGTGGTCCATGCTCGGATGACAGCGATTTTAAATTACCTCCATCTGGAAAAGAATTGATCAAATTTGACATTTGCACATGATGAGCGCATGAAAACACCAAAACTACACCTGAGCTACAATCTAAAAAGGATCCGTACCAGCTGTCTCCTGTTCTTCTTCCAGGTTTCTGCTTTCCTCTTTGAGTTCATGTTCTGGAAAGCTGCGAAAAACACAGAACAAGGAAGGGAAGCATTGTGTGAAGCAAAATAGAACAATCTCAGTTATATGCTGCTTCTTTTATTGATATTTGGTTCAATCTACTTATGACGGATATGCGGCTCACAGAAATCACTGGGTGGGTTGTGTGTCAGGTTCCTGTAAAACTCCGTGCGATGAGCCTTCTTCAGTCCGGTGCACAGCCCAAAGTCAGACAACTTCACGTGACCCTGGAAGCAAATGGACATTCAGTGACACTACGTACGACTCTGGAGTCATTTGAGGGTCATGGGTTTGGTTCTGACCCTGGAGTCCAGTAGCAGGTTGTCAGGTTTGATGTCTCTGTGGATGAAGCCCAGCTGGTGGATGGAGTCGATGGCAAGGACCGTCTCTGCGATGTAGAACTGCGTGGCCTCTTCCGACAGGGTGTCCTTCTTCATGAGCAGCGTCATCATGTCGCCTGGCAACAGAAGGGCAGGAGATGTTTCTCGCTTATCGAACATCATCGGATGCTGTGTAGGGGGGTAAGCACCTCCGGGCAGGAACTCCATGATGAGGTAGAGGTTTCTCTTGTCCTGGAAGCTGTAGAACATCTTGACCACCCAGGCGCTGTCCGCCTCCACCAGGATGTCCCTCTCCGCGCGGATGTGAGCCACCTGCAGGGGGAGCCGACCATGAACGTGAGAACACAGCAGGGTGTAATCTTGCCTTTAAAACGGCAAAACAAGGAGTCACCTGCTCTTTCTCCAGCATGTCTGCTTTCCTCAGGATCTTCATGGCGTAAATGTGTCCCGTGTCCTTCTTCTGCACCAAACGGACCTAGACGAAGAGAAAGTTCTCGTTTTATTTAAACGTGTCAATCAGTCATTCAAGTTTATTTGTTCAAAGTGAAAACATAAAAAAAACCCATCAAACACATCAGGTAGTCAATAGTTGTGAAAACCAATACACATTATTTTTGATGTCAAGTCACTTGACCACTTGACATCATCAAGTGCCATCTGGTTTCTCAATTGGTGACTGTATGATGTTTTTATGACTTTATTTTTGTGTTTTTATGATGTAAAGCACTTGTTGCTGAAATGTGCTATATAAATAAACTTTATTATTTCATTGATAGATATTGAATAAGAGGGTTCCTAGGATTGAGTCTTGGGGTACCCCACATGTGACTTCTGTCCGCTTTGATGAAAAGTTATCTACTGAAACAAGGAAATCCCTGTTTTTTTTATGTAAGATTCACACCAATTAAACCAACTGGATTTTTAGTTTCACCGAACCATTTTTGGACAAAAAAAAAAAAAAAACTTGACCTACCTCTCCGAAAGCGCCCCTTCCGATAACCTTTAGAGACTCGAAGTCGTCCAAGCCGAGCCGCGTCCTCTTCAGACGCAGAAACTCCGTTTCCTTGCGGGCGTGTTGCGAGCGCCGCATCACTTTCTGCAATGGTACAAAGACGCTGAGTTGCCCGACTGACTTCAAAAATTACAATTTTTAATTTCTTCTGTGATTTCATGTTTGTGTAGTGCATAACTAAGGTATTCCAGCCCCTTAGGGCTAAGACCTTAGTTCATATTCAGTAGATGAACTGAATACTATCTATTCAGTTCATCTACAGCTGAATTTATATAAAACGTAGGGAGGCAGTCGATTGTGCTGGATTTCATTTAGGGACATTGAATTATTAGAAGGCTGAATGTACCAGATTTGCATTTGTGGAAGACATAAAAATCCTGAGCTATTATAAGTTGGAATATCACATAAAATCCCAATAAATCTATTGAAATTTGTGGATTTAATGTAAAAGAACATGAAAGAGTTGGATTTGTACCTCCTCGTCAGGCAAACCCTCCTCCTCCATGGCCTTCTCTAGCTTCTTCTGCCTAAAAGGAGAAAGACGCCACATAAAACAGGTCATTCAAAGCATAAAACTCACAGTAAACACATATGATAAAACATCTCCAGTTTCTAGTTTCCTCCAAATAACCCTGTGAATGTAACTGTTGGAGTGGAAGCTTCCAGAGAGCGATTTATTCGACAAAGGAGGTGTAGGGCGTTGGTGTAAACAGAGACTCATGTGTCTCCTACAGGAGTTCCCTGTGTAGTGACAGGCGTTTGTTTTGTTCACACCGTCTCGGGGACTGTTGCCTTATCTACGAGCCCGAGCGGTGAAACTCGACGCTGTAGACAACAGCTCCATCTAGGCTCGGAGACTCTCCTGTCAGCTGGTAACGGGGCTTACCTCATCTCCCGCTCCTCGTGCTGCGTGAGCAGGGTGCTGTAGAAGTTCTCCAGTGTCAGCTTGGCCACGGTCACCCTCTCCCGGGTGTGGTTGCTCATGGGAAGGGCAGCTGCAGTCCCTCCCGTCATGGCCATGCTATCCTGGTGGACAACAAAAAAACACAAACAAATGAGTTGAGGAGGAAGCAGGTCACCTTTTGAATGGAACGGTTTTTAGTTTTGGCAGGTTACCACGAGAACTGGTTAGGGCACTTGCTTGTGAGATTTGGAGCGTGGGATTACAGCGTAGAGGTGTTCAGGCTACATTCACACAGCACGTCTTGATGCTCCAATCAGATTTTTTTCGTTGACATCTTTTTTTTTTTTTTTTTTGCGTGACTGTTCATACTGCTAGTTAAATACACAGAAGAAGAACAAGAACGTTGATGTCACACAACATTGCGTTGTTTACGGAAGCGATCGTAAATGGAAGCGTTCATGGAACGATTTTAAATTTTATTCAACAGCGGGAGCCGACAGGATTGTCCCACAATCATAACAAGATGAAGGAAGCTGATAAAAAGAAAGTAAGACTAATATCGATGGCTGTTTGTGGAGAATTTACAGCAATTTCTATAGGCTAGTCTGTTGGGATGTGTATTCAGAGCCAAGAGTGGTGGGACTGTGATGTGATGCGCTTCACTGACAGGGACTTCTGTCAGAATTTCGTAACCTAATAACCTTCTGAATTATGACGTACGTCACACATTGATGACATGAAAGCCAGATAAAATGCGACATGACCGTTCAGGCAGCATTCTGTTCTCACTCCATAATAAACTGATAGGCTCCTGTCCACCCAAAATGATGTCTGTGCATAAATGCCTATCTGGAGGTTTCATCATCTGCGAAAGATGTATTTTTAATATTCTAATAAGACAGTTCTTTGTCAGCTACCAAAGAAGCCACCACATTAAAACTAATAAGCATATTTTGGCTGATACACGGCGGCTGAGAAAGAAATTTATGATCTTGGTTCTAGGAGAAGCGGACCGGGCAGAAAGAAACCATGAGCATCATAGCTCCATAGTGGCAGTATTATTATCATGCTTCTATATATCTATATCATGTGTATCCAATTGGTAAACTATATGAATGCTATGGGGATTGTTTTTTTTTGTTTTTTTTTTCAGATTCTATCTCGTATCTCGCCAAGATATTCCAGTGAGCCACGAAATGGAAAGTCACATGCTGGATGGCTCACGGGCCATGGGGTTTTATTTCAGGAGCGCGCATTTAAAGATGTGAATAGAGTGGAGTCTTTCAACTTTAATGGTCTTCGTTTAAACCAGGCAGGTCTAAAAATAAATTAATTAATTAATTTTTAAAAATGTTAAAAAACGGCAACACATTTCACAGCCAAATGATTCCCATTCCCCTTCAAGTACAGGGAAAAAAGTGTTTGCCTCTCACAGGTGGCATCAGTTTTAATAATATAATCATCTGAGTATTGAGGGAAAAATGGTGAGCAAACCATGAACAGACATGCTAATCGAATAGATCTTGATGACTCTATTGGGAAAATGTTCTGTTGACTAGAGTGTAAAGATGACGGTAGTATCATGATGTGGCCAGCCGATACATCAGTCCGGACGATATTCACACGAGACACTGATTGTATCCACAGATCTTATCTGCCGAACATCAGCATCAGCAGGTGAGGCTTTTTCAAATGTCAGTGAAAAAGGAACCTGGAATCGGTGCACCCCTGCTCTGAAATAGTCACGAGGATAAATTGTCACAGAAATTATTGCGATAATAATATCGTTGGCTTGAGACCACTTTCAAATAATGTGTTGATAATGGCTTAACGGTGCAAGTTCACCCTCTCAAAGATGAATAAAGAACAGGACGACATTTGAAATATAAAAAAAATTAAATATAACCAAAAAGCAATAGAAAAAACAAAATCAGCCTATAAAAAAAAGAATCATCAGAATTTAAATTGAGCTCATTTTTTTGCTGCAGTGAAAAAAAAAATAAAATAAATTTATATATATATATATATATATATATATCACCATTAATAATCAGTATGTTGCATTATTTTTGCAGCAGCATAAATAATTGCTGCTTTTCTATTTTACATACATTAAAAAGAAGGTCATATCCCAACTCGAAAACTACAAGACTACAAGACTGCTTAAAAGACAAACTAAGAAAATAAGTTGAATTTTCTTCCTCTTTAAGGAGCTGAATATTGATGAGAGCAGATTATGCAAACGTTACGTAAGACAGGGAAAAAGGGACAAGGGTGGACGTGCATATCACTAAAACATTTGGCAGCGTGCCATCCGAAAGGCATGAATGGGTTAGATTAGCTCACAAAGACATTAAACAAGCCCTGCGGGACAGAGATAGGAGCCGTGTTTCGTCTATTCCCCCGGCCCTTTTCCCGTTTTGGCCCCAACGGTCCCACAACAACAGGACACTTCCTGACTTCTGAGGGAAAAACCTCTGAATCATTGCTGTAAAGTCCCTGATTTGGAAGGGGAGGAAAAATGGGCTGAGGGTTTATTGAGGTTTGTCAACCTGGGTTACTGTAAGAAGGAATAACAGCCCAACACTACTTCTTCCTTGGGTTAGGTTGTCAGTATACAAGAAGAATAACTAAAATCCTGCTGTTTTGATTGGATGCTGGTGACTGAGGGAGGTGAGTAGAAGAGCAGAGGCCTCTGAGGGGAGTGGCGCGACGAGGCCCACATCTAATGCACAGCAGAGGGGACAAAGCTGGCAGGAAAGGTGCAAAATGCAACCATTTAGGGTCCGACAAGGAAGCTGTGGCCGTAACAGGCGATGCTAGGCTTTTTTCTGTTGTCTGGCTAAGTCGTGAAAAAAGAACATACATTACATCCTTCTTTGAAAGACTAAGCCCTTTATCCAATTCTGACACGCTTTCTTTTCCTTTCAAGATAAATGTGTTTACATTTTCTAAATATAACAAAAAATGAAATATTACAAACCGATTACTTTGTAACAAATATTGGTGTATTTGGAACTGAATCATTTTCAGTTTGGTCAACCGTCACTCGAGACCAGCCGGTAAGAAATTGAGAAATCTGATATTTTGCCAATCATAACAGAGGTTTTGGTGAGAGACGATGCCCGTTTCCATCTGTCGATTGGGAATGAAGAAGGTGTCTTCAACACATCTACAGGAGGCGATATGCAATACCAAAAGAGAGTAGAAGCAAGATGGCGGATGTACTCCTTGCCTCTGCGGCCCCTGTTCACCATCATGCTCATTGTTTGTTTTTTTTTTTGTTTTTTTGGGGGGGTTAGGGGGTTCAGAAAATGTACTCTCTTTTGAACAAATAATATGAAATAGACGATTCCTGTTAATTAATCTTCAGTTTGGTGAAGATAAAGGTGGAGATGACACCACAATTCATCCTAAAGTACCAGGTATCCATGGTGCCCGATTAGAACCAGATTTGGTGCTCGGGAACTTCGGCGGGTTTTTTCAGTGGTAACGCACAACACGGGCTCAAAGTTGGACGGGTTCCGGAGTGGTGGAAGAGTGACAATTTTGTGAGTGGTAAGGTGAAGGACAGCGATGGAAGGAGCTATTTGTAAGCAAACTATTTTTTCTAGGACTTGTCGTCGAGAGAGAGCAAGACTTTAAGCAAATAACAGAAAGGCTCAATGGAGAACTCTTTTTATCGGTTTAGGAACTTTTCGCACATCAAAGTTACAGTTAGGATATGTTTTTTTTTTAAAACAGAAAAAGGGCTTGTAGGGAATTACATCGTTGGACTTTTGACGAACTGGGGTTACAAAATGTATTTACTGCCAAGTCGGCAGGAACCTTAGTCACTGATATTTTTATTAACTATCAGATATTATTTTTAACATTACATGTTATAACTACAAAGATGAATATGAATAACTACTCTACAACGAATCAGCTTTCTTTCTGGACACAATCCAGAAACACAGGCTCAGACTTAAAAGCCTTCAGACCAGTTAAATATTACATTACTGCACTGTTAATATTATACTTCGAAATCAATGTGCTGGATATTATACTTAAAATCATCCTTGTGTGACTACAGATGTAAATGTGGTCTGTGTATCAACTTTGGCCAAAGTTATAAAATCCCTTAAACTGGAATGAATACTGAAAGCAACTGGGTCCACCACCTAAATAAATAAATGGTGTAGAGATTAAAGAAAATAAATGATTAAATTAAAAATATAGGCTATTAGAGACAGTATTTTAGCTGGATTTCTGGGGGTGTTTTTCCAAAACAAATCAGACAGCTGGTGTTTAAATATTGCAAATTGTGAGCCCCTCTGCATCGGAAGCCATGACAGCGGGAACATTTCACCCCAGAGCTGCCCTGTTTTTCCACGAGTCCGCCTCCGACACAGTGAGCTGCTTTACGGTTTTTTCCTCATCGAGTGGATCGTGGCTGCGCGCGCCAAATAAACGCAGCCAGTGCGAGCGCATGCAGTGACGTTTGGGAAAACCTTATGGCTTCTTTCCATTGAGGAGAAGCGGACCGAGTACGTACCTTTCCCTCGTTCAGGTTAGCAGGGCGGCTTGTGTTTCAGTCTGACATAATGAGGAAAGTGTAACAAATTGGCTGCAGTATGACAAATTTTCCAGGCCGGGTTATGTTTTTTTTTGTTGTTTTTTTTTGTTTTTTAAAGTAATGCATTGCGTAATGTATGCTTAACTTCCTATGCAGACAGTGTGTCTCTAGAAGGAGGGCTACCAGTTTTTGCAGCCCTATGAATTCTGGTAACTCATTGCAGGAGGAAAATTCATTATTGGGATCAATATCATTCTGCTTATTAAAGAAATATGATGCTCTTTGCTGCTGCTTGTTTAATTTCCACCGTTTACTCCTGGTCTGAGCGTTGTTTGTTGGGTGAAAACACCCGTGGCTCTTACCTGGCAGTTGCAAGTTTGGGTAAAACTTGATTTTTACATGCACTGTATGAGTGGAATTGCATTTAAACTTAATGACAATATTAAAATAGAATGGTTATTATGGAATTTGGACCAATTCCTCCTGAAACAACTGGTGTACCTGAGTCAAGTCCACAAGCTCAGACACATGCTTTCAGGTCAGTTTGGATTTTTTTTCTATAATAGTTTAGTTTTATTTTATTGTGACTTTTTGTCTTATTTAGTAAGTTTTAATGAGTCCTTAAAGCCGTTTGATAGTTTTTTGTTAGCTGTTAGTAAAACATTGTTTAGTTTTTATGATTTATACTTGTAGTTTGAGTTTCTTTTTACACTTCGGTTCATTTTTAGGTGCGGAATTCAAAAAGGTCGAAGCATCGTTTAGTGATCGTGTTGACGTCGATCCACTTTGAGGGCAAAATGTGCCCCAAGTGTTCAGCTGTTGTCTTGATGTTTCCAGAAAATCTCGTTTGTGAAGCGCACCAGTTCCTCCCGCAGCAAACCAAACCGATCTTCCCCCGTTTTCCTCCAATCGGTTTGCTCCGACATTTCCGCTTTGGTTTTCACTCTGCAACTTCTACATTCTGGTATCTAAAGGCATTTATTGATCCATCCAAAACCTTCACGATCCATTCAGTCAGCTCATGAAGTAAGAAATTTTAGTTTTAATATGTTTATTTTCACGAGCAAGACCAAGACGTATGGTTAAAGTAACAAAAAACTTGCATTAAGTGCGCTCCTTTGCAGAAGTCCTCCATTTTTGATGTTTTCATTTCAACTGATAACAATAATGTAACAAAAACAACACGGGCGGGTCCAATCCATCAGATTGGCTTTTAGTTATGGTCCAACTGTAAACAGTGGCTGTACACATTTTCTTGGGCGTTCTGGTCAGCTCTGCTGATATATTTAAATTATTTCTCTCATCTAGATTTCTTTCCCGTGAAAGTTGCCCACTTTTTGAATGTGTCGCAAATGTATTTTCGAAACATACGGAAAAAGCAAGACACACCAAAGCACAGGTGGAAACTGGTCAGAAGGTGCTATATGGACAACCTGGGTCCAGCAGAATGTGGAAAATGAACCAGCTTTGAGCTAGCTGCGTTCCAGCTGAGCTGCACGGCCCTTTAAATCCATCGGAAGGGACTGAATTTGGCTTGAAGTTAACCAGATCCACCCTGTAGCTAAACAAACAAGGCTGCACCACTCAGGCAATAACAAGGAAGGCATTATGAAGGCAAGCAGCCTGTTTAGAAGCTCAAGCATGCAAGCTTGACGCAGCCCATTAAAACTAAAAACGACAAGAGCGTCCGGCGAAGCAGGGAGGGTACGGCATTAATGCTCTGACGGAACAGTTCCATTTGTTCAAGACGGCAACAAGACGTTTGTTCTGGTTACTCTGCAGAACCGCAGCAGTCCCTCAAAGATCTGTTTCAGCGGAGATGAGAATGTATTCACCCTTTAACGAGTGCTGACACTTGGGGAATTATCTAGAGAGCAGCAGAGTTTTGACAGGATTTTTTTTTTAAAAAGCCTCCTCAAAAACACAGAGTTCCACTGGCTTCCAGGTAACCAGCTGAATCTAATTCACACCAGCCCTCCCCCCTCAACAACCCTCCCAAAACAAAATTACAAGAAAACAAACAAAACGACCTTTATCCCTCTAAAACCCCGGGTTTCTCAGAATGTGTAAAATTCTCCAGACAGGCGCGCTCCACCCTTGCAGCACTGTTTTCCGTCTTGAATGAGACGACTCATTTGTGACGCCACTGAGGACACACATGAGCTCGCACGTGCAAAAACTCCCAAAACACGCAGGAAAATGATCATCAATCAGTCCTGCTTCATGCAACCGAGGCAACTGTCGTCGTAAAAAGGAGTCCTTAATGTTTTAATGAAACTTTGAAATGACAACTTTGTAGTCCGTCCAGAATGAAAGCAACAGGAAACAGGCATATTTCAGATTCTAAGCAAATTGCACAACAAACATATCTAGAGCGTTTTGAATGTGTTGCACAGTCGCCTTTTTTTTGTATGATGCGCGTTTGAGTTTGCATTTTTAGATTCTGACCTGCAGAGAGAATTACATTAGCACACCTGACGAGGTTTTGGTTTAGCAGGTGGTTCTGCAACTCCTCCAGAACAACACCACCCTGACGATGCTCTGCTGCTAACTGTGTTCTTTACACATTACAGACAAAAATGCGTTTGCGTTACTACTTTTTTTTTTTTTTTTAAGCAATCTTGATCTATAAGTATAAAAACATTTGTATGTGGAGTTCCTCAAGGCTTTGTTGTCGGGTCACTTTTATTTTAATTTTTTTATTTTATTTAGGCATGAAGTGGCTTCCAAAATCAAGATTTGCACAAGTAAAAAAACATAAAACAAAATCCATAAAAAAAATTTAAAAAAATGAGTTGGACATCTGCAAAAATTTTCTAATAAATTGTTTCTGTCAGCCACAGTCTATTGGCTAAAAGAAGGCAGAGACTTTTCCCTTAAAAACAGCTGTGGTAATTATCAATAACTGTAATGATCAACATGCTGGATTATTTTAGCTGGAGTAGAACTGATTTGCTTTTCTGCTTGAAACAAAACACATCTTTTCGCTTTCACTTTTTTTGTACCCCACGTTGTACTGCAAAGTTGTGCTATTTTAACTGAGAGAGTGACTCAGGCCATTTTGCAACACCTTATTAAAATCATCCCGTCTGGGACGCAAAGTGCATCTGGTCATTTACATCCATAAACGCACATATTGATCAAAGGTCCTCAAGGCTCCGCTCTCGGGTCACTTTCTATTTAACATCCACAAGGTTCCTCAAACTCCCATCAGATTACAACATCTTACCCCATATGCTGATGATACAACTTTCTACTTGTGTTCCCTCATGACCACAGTGATTTATAGTGTCTGATTTGGTGTATCTATGATATCAGTGGGTGCATCAGGCGTAATGTTAAAAAGAAGTCATTGTTATTGCTTAACTAACCCAAGAGCATCTTAAAACTAGAATTAAAGCTATTCTTTTTGGATTATGCTCATTTTTTCCCCTGTATTTTGAATTAGATTTTCCCCCCCGGATGCATTAGAAATTGCTTTGTGCATAATTGACCTCAGAACAAACTTGCCCTTATCATATATTGGCTCTATTACAAATAAGCACTGTTCAGACAGTATTAAAATGGTGCAATTTTACATTTCACATGCATTTCATTGTATTTTACCTACCTCCGTGTCCTGCTCCAGAGTCAATTATTGGCGTGCCGCCAGCACACAGCGATATAAGGGGGGGAAATGTGTTAAATAATCCGGTCTGTGCCTAATATTTAGGCAGTTTCAGGCTGGAGGAACCAGCTAATATTGGCTATCCGTCAGAGAGCTATGAGGATGAACAGTAAACATCACCGGTATCAACGCCAAAACCATAACAAAGCTCTTCAGTCGCTGGCAGCAACCTAGCCTAAAAATACTGGAAAATATTTAACCGTCTTTAGCTGTCTACCCGACCCCCAGTACCCCCCAAAAAATTATCGCCCGTCTTCCCGTTTCAGTCGCTACAAAACATAAAATAAGAACCGCTGCTTCCTGAGCTCGTCGGAGGCTCATCAGACGCTCTGGGGCTGACAACGCAAACGCGTCGACATGGAGAAAAAAAAAAAAAAAAAAAAAACGTGAGTGACGTCCAATCAGCGGCGACTTCTTTTCCTCGAGCCAATCGCGACGCGGACACGACGTCGAGGAGCAGGTGCCTCAGCCAATGAGAGTGCCTCTGCCGTCACACAACGGACGCAGGTTTATTCGGGCTAGCAGGCTCTCCTCTCGGCAGCTATGAAGAGTACACTGTACTACCTCCAGTTGTGAGCGTTGTTACATCATTTTGGGGGCCGTGGTTTGTGCTGACCCCGGCTAAATATAGCGACTGTGGCGTCACTGTGTTAAAGTTAAATTCATATTGGGAAAAAAAGGCTCATTTTCCCCTCTTGTAGTGCTGAAAAGGAGTGTTTTCCACCTAAAATATAATTTCACTGTTTGCTTTGAGGATATCTCACATCCTCAAACTTTTGGTAAACTACCAGATGAAAATAATTCAAGTAAATATACATTTTTTTGAAAGTTTTGAAATAATTATTTTTCACCTATGAAGCAAAAATAACCCAATCTGATCCTATGTGGAAAAAGTAACTGTCCCCTTTATTAAATCAGGTATTGACCTACATGTGTTTTTTGTTTACATTTTATCAGCCATGTCCCGGCCTTATTAATGCTGGATCTGCAGAATGAAGAAATGACTTAAATAGAATATGTCTGGCAACTTTGTGAAGCAGGCTAAAAAGGGCAACACGTTTCATCTGAAGCGAAGGACGTAGACGTCTGGAAAGAGTTTCAAAGACATTTTCTGAGGTTTTGGGGACTGGAGTCAACAACAGTGGGAGTCATCAACCACAAATGGGGAAAAGGTGGAACGGTTGTGAACATTACCCACCACAGACCAACCTACCTAAATTAAAGCAAGATTGCGTCGACTACTCACCCAGTTAGTCAAAAAAAAAACAAGCAAACAAAAAAAAAAACACCTAAAGCCCTGCGGGCCTTGTTTGCTTCAGGTCAGATCTGTGTTTTTGATTTCAACAATAAATTAAAAAAGAGGTTTGGAAAAAAAAAAAAAAAAAAAGACATGCATGCGAGGGTTCTGAGGAACAGCCACTGCTGAGGAAAAGCAACACGCAGGCCAAGAAAATGCCTGACGATTTCTTGACAAAACATTGTAGCTTGGGGCTTAATTGAAAAACAAATAACAATTTGAGTGGCTTTTTTTCACAAAATCAATTAAATTGTAGTTGGAAAGCGTGCTTTCTGATTTTAGAATCTGTTTGATATATGAATAAAATAGGAGTACTTTTTCCTGGCACCGCAAATGGCACAGCAAATTAAGATTAGGAATTGATTATACATGTATGACTGTTATCGTAGGCTGTGATGCAAAAAGTAAGGCCGCCAAACCCGATGGAGGTTTTGTGTACATTAACCTGGGCAATAAAACCATAAACCATAAGAATCCAAGACTCTCGTTACGAGAAAAATTTCTGAGAACTTCAACACTTCTGACTACAAACGTGTTCATTGCTTTAAAAAATTAGGCCTTCAGTTTAAATCAAAGTGCAAAGCAGAAACCCAGAAGGAAACCAGCCTATTTCCTCTAAAGGTCCAATGGGAGCCCAGCCATTGTATCAGGGCTGCTTTCAATGTTTCCTTGTACAAAAAAAAACATCCCAAAGGTCTTTAGGGCAGACGTGTTCGGAGCAAAAAAAATGGACCTGATTACTCCTGGGAATCACAGATAAACACAGACGTATCACTGACAACCCAGTTCTGTTGACCCAAACAAAGCACACAGCAGTTAAGAGAGGACGTTAACGTTTTCCTGTCATAAATCTCCTTATTTGGACGCCTCCTTGGCCTTTTTACCGTCAGGGCTGTGACGTCGCCGGGCGGAGGAAAAGTGGGTGTTCCCTGCCAGCATGTCTGGGTGTGGTGAGCGACAGACAAGGCTGTTTTTATGTTTCTCGTATCAATGGGGCCCACTGAGCTGTGGCACTGTACCTATATTTAGATTTGGCATTTTCTGGCCCGCAGCCCATGCTGCATGAAGTTCAGGTTTAAATGGATTCAAGACACTGAGTCGACCCACAATAATCAGAGGGTCATACATAAAGGTTGTCATTAAATTTGTTGGTTTTAATAGTAAAGTAATTACCAATTCCCTTTGCATTTATTGATAATTTTTTTCTTTATTATTATACATTTATTTTACCTGGAATGTCCTGCTGAGATCCACAAGACCAAAGATTTGGAGGGAAAAGTTCTTTTAATTCTTTAACACGAAAATGCTTGAAGATGAGATGGATGGCTAATAGCATTATTCTAGCAAAGTCTTTGACATAAACAATCCCACTTATATATCTTTTTTCTAATTGTAAAATACTCAACCGAAGGATTTATGCAAGGATAAATAAGGATAATCTCAGCTAATTTAAAATAATAATAAAAAAAGAAAAGTAGGAGATGGGACCAAAGACAGTTCTTTGAGGAACACCTAAAGATATTGTAAGCCTCTTGGATTAAAACAAATTATAGCCCTGAAAAATGAAATATTTTAGGATATAATCTCATCTGTCTACTTCTTCTTTTCCACCCTCTCAGCAGTGTTTTTCTAGCTCTGCTTTGTCTCTTTAAGAATTATGAAATCTACTAAAATAAGGGCTCACTTCCCGAAAATTCTCACACTTTCACGATGTAAGTTTTTGTTCTACTTTCGTCCGTATATTAAGAAACAACAACTTAAAAAAAAAAGATATAAATTCAGATGTAAAAAAAAAAAAGAAAAATTCCAATGTTTCCACCTCAGTAGTCTGGTTACACGCATCTTTAAACCGAAACTTTGTTGAAGTGCATTTTGATTCAAACACAGCAATTAGTTTTTGGATGGACGTTTTGTTGAATGTGACTCCTTGATTTAGGTACATTTACCATCTCAGCAGATATATCACTTAGCTATAGGTAATTTATTTATTTATTTTTTCATCTATCCTTTGGTGACCAAATACTTTAATTCCATTGTTTTTTTATGGATTTGAATGTACAGCCGTAACCAGATATTTACTTACACTTAATAAAATTAAAAAAAAGATACATAACCTTTTTATTCTTACAGTTCGTCATAAACTTTTTCATAATTTAGGTCAATGTGTATTCCCAGACGTAATGATAAAAACACAAAATGAAATCGTTTCTATTATATTTCCTAGATTTTACTTTGTGACGGGCGCCAGGGATTCTTCTGACAACAAAACGTCGACACATGATGCTGCTGCCACTCCTGTGCTTCACAGTTGAGAGGCTGTTCTCAATCATTCAGTATTCATGCAGTGATATTAATTTAAAAAAAAAAAAAAAAAAAAAAGGCCTTAAAAAGCAGAGCATCGCTTTTTAAGAAAAATTGTCTTTCACTCCATATTTTTCGTCGTCACTGTGGATTAATGACACTTCCACCAGCTTCAGCCAGGTTATTTACACGTTTGGTTTAATTCTGGACGGCCATCCCAATGCAGCTTACACTTGAACACAACGGAACAGATGAACGTAGCACACTCAGACATTTGAAAATCAAACAAGGATGAGCCAGAATAGTGGAGATTAACAGTTCTCTTCCTGTTATCTTGATTTTTTTTTAAGGGAAGAAGGCGTTCCCTTAAAATATATTTACAGAAGTGCCTCTTGGTGTTCAAATGGTGGAAATTCCCCTAAATTGCCATGACTACCACGATGCATAATCTTAACTTTACTTATTTTGTGACCTCAGGTACTGCAGGTGAGATAAACTTGAAAGTATTAAGAGTAAGGTGTTGCTCACTTTCTTTTTCTGTTAGATCACTAAAACCTGACATTTTCACATAGGTGTGTACATTTATTTTCTCTTTTTTGGCCATTTTTTTTTTATAATGAAAGATGTTAGATCTGATAGGAAACCCAAGCCATCTCTTAAATTCAAGGTGTTTCCACGCATTACATGCAGATTTTAATGCGACACATGAAGGCATAAAACATGCTTTCAGGCAGTGACGTTTATCGTTTAGCACAGGAGTGAATCCATCATTCATTTAAAAAAGACAAATAAAAAACGATGCTATACAGACCTGATCCATGAAATATTTATGAGATCGGCTAAAATAAAGTATTGGCTTTAACGGAAATACTGCTCTGTGTTTTTAATCACATTGTAACCTTTTTCAAAGCAGACCGAAGAATTAACATCTGTCAAAAACACAACAAATAAAATGTACAACATAGAATCTACAAATATAACACAGCGGACGTGTTGCTGGGGTGAATGTCCGAATGAACATCCTTTTTTTTTTTTTTTTTTTGACTTACGCCAGCCAAAACAATAAAGACAAAAATGCAATTCAGAAATGACTTCAATTATTTGATTTCAAAAACTTGCTTTTAACTTTAAACTATATTGGGGGATCTAGTGTTGTTCATCCCAGACACATGGTTTGGCAGTGGAGAGATCTTCACGTTTTTGAAAAATAAAACATTCGCCATGTGGGATAAAACAAAACAAGACAAAAAAAAAAAAGTGTCCGTCGGTGGCGGGACGTGACGTCAGGACTCGGCCGGCGAAGGCTGGCTCAGCGCGCCGTTGCGGGTGCGCAGCTGCGACTGGGCGATGTCGGCCAGCGCGTTCTGGATCTTCTCCAGCAGCATGTCGCCGCGGTACACCACCTCCTCCAGACGGGCCGCAGCGTCGTGGTTCTCCTCCTCCAACTGACGGAGGCTGGCCGCCTGGCGACAGGTGACAGAGCTGCAGAGTCAACCGCTGCGTCGGATTTGAATCGTCTTTTACTTAAGAGTTCAGGATCTAAACTTGTGTTTTTATGGGAGTTATGTCATAATGATGAAGTGGAAGTAAAAATGGTGCATTGGTTTTAGATTTTATTTTACAAACAAAAATCTTAAAAAGTGTGCCATGCATTAAAACACAGAACATAACCCACTGGTGTCAAAAAAATGTAATTGTTAAAACATTTTTTTTCTTTTTTATTTGTTTGTTCTTTTATCTAATTGGTTGTTTGTAATTTTGGAGATCAATACTTCTGTTTAATAGTCTGTAATGTTTGTTTTGTATGCACTAATTGGTGAATTAAAAAAAAAAAAAAATGAGGCAAACATACTCCAAATTTTTGGATATGTCTATCCTAGCTGGATTTTGACCTGGACTTTGACTGGGCCATTTCAGCACATGATGATCCAGCTCAGTCTATTGCAGCCTTGGTTGCTCTTACAATGACAAACGGTGCTTCTTAGAGTTGGTTTTATTAAGAGTTATCTGATGAAAGGTTTTGAATAAAGATGCATGCCACACTTTTCAGATTCTAAAATTTCTACTGGTAATAATTTCGAAATTAAAAACAATTTTTTTTTTTTACATTGTTTTCCTTCCATTTCACAATTATGCACTTACTTTTTGTCAATTTGTCACATGAAATCGAATCATTATTTTTATGGACACAAATTCAAGGATGCGATTTAAAGCATTTTGGGAAACAGTCATAACATAAATCTATTTTACATATCAAAGCCTTTAGCTGGTGAAGGCTTCCATCAGGACACATAAGCAGAGCTCCAGCATACTTACAGCATGATCTCAACTTGATTCTTTTAGCCATCTTAGAAGTCATTCCATAAATATATCAAGCACACGCTCACATGACTTGCATTATTTTTACCCAGCGACCCCAGAAGGCTCGGGCATTCACGTTGGGTCTCATGTGTCCTTGCGCGTCAAGCGACAAGAATTTTTCTTTTTTTTTTCTCGACTGTCTGGCAACAAGTTAGTGATGCGTTACATGAGAACCTTTAGGTCTCAAAAGGCAGGTTGGGAAACCTCAAAAGCACTGCTCAGATAAGAACAACATAGCATAAGCGATACTCTGAAGAACAACAGTCAACATGGTGAACATTGACTGTATGAATACTTTTGATGCATTTTCAAAATGAAAAATTTAGAAGAAAAATTGAAGTCTGGTTTGTAGATGAGAACAAACTGTCCCCCCTCCCAGATTCTGGGGCTACCTAAATGGAAAACAACCCAGATGGCTCCCTCTGCTGGCCAAAAGCAGGAAATCCCCACAAGAAACCTGACTGGGATCCACGATTAGTTGTAACTAGTTAGTTAATCCATTTCATGGAGATACAGACCCTCGCGCTAGACCGAATGAGCAGCACGCGAACCCCTGCTTGAAGCGTTATTGTGAGCGGACTCTTCTGACCTGCAGGGCCGCCGTAGACTCCTCGCTGGGAAGAGAGTCGATCAGAACGTCCACGTCTTTGGCTGTCCTGGCTATCAGAGCTGCAAACAGTTGAGCGTATTCTGGAACAAAGAGGCAGAGAGGAAAAAGAGGAAGTCAACTCATTTATTTTATGCTCTATTATCAAAACGAACTATCAAAGATTTACTTTCGAACAAAACGAAAAAAAAAAAAAAAAGAAGTTGTGGAATGAAGAGTCTCAATGTCTTCCAATCCAAACCATAAAATAGAATGTGGAACAAGCGTGGGTGTCTTCGCACCTCACCTTCTCCCCTTCACAATAAGAGTACACATTCAGCTGTGAAATATATAGATTGTATTCGCCCCAAAGTCACTTTTAAGGGGTGCACCGACTGCAGTTTTCCGATTTCTAAAATTTCTGATCAGCCGTTTACGTTTTTTTTTTTTTCCGTCTGAAACGTCGCCAAACATAGCGACAAAGAGACCAAGTCGGCGGCAGCGGGGTCGACTGCTGCTGACTGCACATTTGTTGGACGATATCTGTGGAACAGAAGTATTATCCTGCGCTCAGCAGAGCCGAGCCAACACCTTGTCATTCACAAAGCCGGTCCGCAGCGAAGCAAAAAGCTGGAGAGATCAAAGCACGTGGATGTGTCAGAGCGGCCTAGTCAAAGTCCAACTGAGACCTGAAATTTGTGTTCACAGATGTCCTCCCATCAAACTACCAAATATGTGAATGTGGAAGAAACACACCACACCTTTCAGATTTGTTTATGTTGGCTTTCATGACATAAAAAGTAGAAAACCTTACTTCCTTCAGCTTCATATTTAAAGCACTATTCTGTGTTAGTTTATGCTTGCGGGGTTGTAACGAACATGTACTGAGCCGACCTTCAGTGGGGTTTGCAGGCTGATCCTTGTTGATGGCCGTCTGGATGTTACTGAAAGAGGCAGGCGGCGCACATTGCTGCAGGACGCCGATGGCGTTACAGAACTGATCAGCGAGCTGCAGCACAAACACAATCAATACAGAAATCGATTAGATTGTCATTCAATACGGACGCTGCAGTCCACCAACGATTCAGCGCCACCTAGCTTCAAAGGAGTCTAAGTAGAGCTTCCAACACGATATGATATCCAAATGTGCGAAGCATGTAAAGAAGAATATATTTTTCTTAGTAAATTACATATAAACCAGACTCGTGCATCTAGCGGTTAGCTGTGGTAGCTAGATAGCTTGAAAAGTCATGTACACTGTAGTTTTGGAGGAGTTACTACTTGCTATAACTGCTTATTTAATCAGAGCTATCAAGTTCTCGTCACATAGGCACAAAACATAATGTCCGTTTTCTATAGTTTCTGTAAAAAGAGGGAGTTTTGCGAACCGAATTGACTGCGTCTTGAAGTTGCGTTAGCCGATCCGCCATCTTTTCTGTCACTACAGGAAGTCGGGTCCTCTCTCGCGAGAGCGCGAGCGCCAACTCTCGCGGAAGTGGACGGGGCTGTTTCGGAAGAGTTCAGTGTGCTGTGCCTGAAAGCGGCTTCTTGGCGCGTCGCGGGACTGACAACAGAGCGACCGTGAATGTTTCTGTCTGCTTCCATTGTCGTGCGCGTTCGACGGGAACGGACCCACAAGCAGAACTTCAGCCGAGGACCAGTTTTAGCGTGTAGCTAATGACAACCACCAAACGTCAACAGGAAGTAAAGAGGCTAGCTAGCACTAGCGTCTACTTGCACTTTGAGCTCTTCAGGTGTGACTTTCATATTTTACATATTTCCTCTTGTTTAAGATGAGCACTGAACAGTAAGCAAAAACAGGGGCCGCTGTCAAATATGTTTTATGAGTTGTTTAGTGAATCACAATCCACTGCTGGATGGTATTAGTTTAGTTAGCATATCTAGCAATTGTCAGCTAAAGTCAGAAAATGAGGAGCTAGAGTTAAAATACGCTAAGAACAGCAGTTTTTATCTTTGTAAAAATATGCTGACATGTCTTGTATGTTAATATAAGTTGAAATATTACCAATACATTAAAATTTGATAATAGAAATACCGATTTCAGTACTTCAAAAAAGTGAAATGCTTATAAACCCATTAGACGCAGTGTAAAATGATTTCTGATTAGTTTAATGATTGTGGCTTACAGCCTGTAACAACGCACAGTTGAGCTTGTTACAAAGTTGAAATGATCTTATGAGTTGCAACTTCATTATCTCTCGCATAGATAATGCGAGAGATAGCAAATTGGATATAAGTGTATTATTTTCACTCCATTATTTATATTTTTATGTACTGAACTTTTCATTGTGTTTCTAGAATCTGATTCCATCTTTCTTTATTGGATCATATAGTTCAGAAAATTAGAGAAGGTTTTAGTAAGCAACCTTTAATGTTGAGTTTTCAACATGTAGATGTCTCTATTGTTCATTATCCTTACTAATTATTTTTCGAGTGATCTCTTCGGATCTTCTCTGAATTTGCCCTGACTGTGACTCGTCTCTCTTCAGGTATGAACTGTTCTTTAGAGAAGGTTCTGGCAGATGCCAAGTCGTTAGTAGAAAGACTCCGTAACCACGACAACGCCGCAGAGATGCTCATCGAACAGACAACCTCCCTCAACAAGCGGGTGGAGGCCATGAAGCAGGTGGGGCATGAGTGTGTTGCTGGCTGAGAGTGAACAGAGGTTATTCACGCGGTTAGCGACCGAAAGCACTTCATTCACGACGGGGTTCACTCAGAAAAGTGGCCTAACTCCATAACTTTTATTTAATATTCTCATAAAACAATTTGGTCTTAAACTAGATGCCACCGGAAGGGCAGTGTTCTCCCAGAACACTTTCTTTTTATGTAAACGTATTTTATGTAAACGTATTCTCCAGCACAAAATGGGCCTGTGAACACAAAAAAAAGACTGCAAAAGTAGGACTGAAACGATTAATCTTCATTAATCAGTTAGGAAAATAATTGTCAACTGATTTTCTAATCTAATTAGCTAATTGTTAAGGGAGCTAAACAAACAAACAAACAAACAAAAGGGCTATTAGCTGAAAAGATAACACATTAAGAGCTGCAATTAAGCCAAAACTGTAAATGAACAGTTTTGACTTAATTTTGCAAATAAGATAAAAACCTTAATTACCTTCAGCTGTAAACCCAAAACTCCTCAAGTGGCATAGTCAAGTTCACTAAAGGAATGCTAATGTATTGAATATTCTTACTTAAAAAAGAAGTGAATTATTAGTTTATATATATATATATTAATGTATTTCTAGTATTGTGCAAATAAAAATTAAAAAAAAACTCGAGTGGTTAACTGGTGAATGTGCCACCGACACGCCCCCAAATAATGGCCAGAACAATCGATTACTAAAATAATGGTTAGCTGCAGCGCTGAATGAAAAGTTGATGATGTGTGATCTCCTGTTGGCAGTACCAGGAGGAGATCGATTCTCTTAACCAGGTCGCACGACATCGACCTCGCTCCAGTCTGGTCCTGGGAATCCAGCAGGAAAACCGTCAGATCAGGGAACTCCAACAGGAAAACAAAGGTAAAACACTTCTGGGTGCACGCTCCTTCGGTCCTACAGCGGCGGCTTGTTGACTCATTCCATAAGAGACGGGACCAAGCCGGTATCCTCTCCTCCCGCAGAGCTCCGAACGTCGTTGGAGGAGCACCAGTCTGCACTGGAGCTCATCATGACCAAATACAGGGAGCAGGTGTTCAGGCTTCTCATGGCCAGCAAGAGGGAGGACCCTGCCATAGTCACCCAGCTGAAAGAGCAGCACACCACGGTTAGAGCTGACCTGCTGATGAGAAACATACGTAAAACGTGTGGAACTTGAATGTCCTTCTGCTCTTTGCAGGAAATGCAGGCGCACATAGACAAAATAAACGAGATGGCCTCGGTGATGAGGAAGGCAATAGAGGTGGACGAGGGCCGGGTTTGTGAAGACGAGGAGAGGATCAAACAGCTAGAGGTAACGCCGGACACTTTCAGAAATTCTTAGTTTTACAAGTATTTTATACCAGAGGGACTCCTTAAAAACATATGTATCTAAAATTAAAGCCTTAAAATGTCTTAAGTTCATTTTCAAAAGATGTTAAATAGTTAATCACACGTCTTAAATGTTGTTGCAGCTAGAGAACAGCGGACTCCGAGAGCTGCTGGGAATCAGTCGTGAGGCTTTCCTCGTCCTAAAGAGAGAAGAGGCCTCGGAGAACACGTCGCTGTCTCCGCTGTTGACCAGCGCTGACGTCAGCCTGCGGAAGAGCTAGAGCCCCGCCCCTTTACGGGCTGCTGCCGCCGTCGCTGTTCCACCCACAGACTCCTCAAGGCGAAGCTTCCTGCCGCATGTCGCCACCGGGGCCCCGTCTCTGTCTGCTGTCGCCGTAATGTTTTGCTTTCTTGTGTCAGTGTGGAGCCTGCGTCGTATGAATGAGTGAAAGAGCGATATAAATAAATGCACAGTGGTCAAACCATGTGAGGCCATGTTGATTTAATGTAACATCTAAACAATCGTAGCACGTATTCCCATGTTTCTGCCTCTGTTTTGGTTGCGGTGGTTGTGTGTGTATACGCAACTTCTTACTTTCACAACTCCTGTTATTGTTGTCAACGGGTTTAAGGACAGAAGTGAAACTTTATCTGCTCAAAACACTGCCATTAGTAGGAGCAGAAGTTCTCAGGTTCTTTTATTTAAGAGGGGGGAGGGAAACAATAAAACTACAATGTAAATATTAGCCTTTTACAACTACAAAATAAATTAGCCTAAAAATAAGATGAGTTACTTGAAATATGTTTATTCACAGTGCTTTGCATTGTTTGTTTTACAAATAAAAATTTGAGAAGAATGGTGTGAATTTACTCTGATATCTCCAAGTGAAATTTGGTCCGTCTAGCTGCTTCCAGAATGTTGAAAGGTCTAGTCAAAGTTCAAGAGAGAATATCGGACTTGAAGTGACACGGTTTGATCCCGTTAATTATTTTATGACCTTCTCTCAAGTTTTTTGTCATTGTTTAATTATGATGTATTAAAAAAATAAATAAAAATGCATAAGAAAACTTATATATATATATATACATATATATATAATCTGAAATAATCAGATTTGTAAAAAAGTAACAAAAAATAGTCCTTTAATATTGAAGTTCACGTTAACTCGAAATATCGCGGGACTAGAGGCGAGATTTCCAAGCCAGAAGGAGCCCGTTGTTGAACCAGCAGAGCGGCAGGGAGCGGAGAGAGGGGAAACAAGTCTGGGTTTGTTTGCAGGGCGCAGACCTCAGCTGTCCACTATGTCACTATCGCGGTTGGTGGGACGAAAACACGGACGAGTTCGTGTCTTCCGGTGATTCCGATAGGTTGAAGAGGTTTTTATTTTATTTTATTTTTTTTAAATTATTTTATTTTTGTCGGGTTGGTAAACCGGAGGGAAATGTCTCACTGGATGTGGAGTCCGCTGCTGCTCTTCTTCGCGTGTGAAGTACGAGCTCAAGTGGAAAGTGAGTACAGTCACGGCTACGGCGTGTTAATGTGTTCTTTCCTTTAAAAAAAAAATAAAATCTTTTCACAAATCATTTTATCTGTATAAAACTGCTGAATTCATTGCGGTTTTTCCTGTTAAGCTAGCAGGACAAGTAATTCCGCTCGTGCCGAAAAGCAGCTGCAGCTTAGCTAGCCAAAAAACGACCTATTTAGTCCACTTACCTCACTTATAAGAAAAGAGGTCGATTCAAAGTTAATTATTAAAGGGGCACGTGCCTGATGTCAGTGGAGTAAAAATGAAGGAAAGTCAATAAAATGCAGCAAACCACAGTCTTGGTAAAGTAGTTTTAAGTTCATATAATTGCACTTAAAAGGAAAGTAGAGGCAACAGCAGGTGAAAACATTAGGTTTTACTTTGTTAAACTAGATGTTTTACGTAATAAGGAATTTCTTAAAAGTCAAGTTATTCCATCATATAAATAAATGTTGGCATTGAGATTGGGTTCCTTCGGCTCATTCCTTCCAAACAGGCTGAAGAATGAAAACATCCATAGTTAACCGATTATTCTTCCTTGTTTGTGGGGGGGAAACATCTTGGGAGGCAATGGAAACAGATGATCAGATGGTGTGCTTAATTAATCCTGGTATATCTGAGGCTTGGCCTGACAAAAATATATTTGTACTCTTCATTAAAGAAAATCTTTCATCAAATCTTGCCCATTTGTAGCATTGAGAGAGCATTACACAGACTGAACGGATTTTTGATTTTCTTGGAAATTGTCAAAGATCAACAACTGTCAAAGAGAAGAAGTGTGAACATCTTGTAGCGCATGACGGCTTGAATTTCTTTGAGATAAGAAGTAATTTTGAATTAAAAACAATCGTCTAATCCCAATCTCTGGGCATTTGTAGTTAAAAAACAAACCTTTAATTGCTCTTATATAAGATGGAGATCAGGCTGTGAATGCATGGCACATAAATGATATGCAAATATTTCATCTAAGCATTCCTGTAGGGCAGTGTTTCACTTGCTGACATTGCAGTGAATAATAATAATACCTTGTTAATGCGAGTATACCCAATCAAACATAAAAAAGCCCCCATTAATTTCTAAAGAACATTTTAACATTGGAACTGGAAAACATTTCAAGCATAAAAAAAGCAAACAAAACAACAATAATTGAAATGGATTATGAAGTCTTGGTAATCAAAATTGCAATAAAAACAATAATCATCTTAGACCAGGAAAACAGGCCAAAGAGGCAGGAAGTGCAAGCTAACAGTTCGTGCCATGTGTCAAAGTTTGCAACGTTTCAAAAAACTTTCCACAATATTGTGCTCATTTTAATTTATCATCCCATTAATTGGTTTATTGATAATTGTGACCGGCTTACTGTTGAGCCCTTCAAAAACACTTCCTTAATCCAAGAGGGAAATTAAATGTTAACGCACGCTGTTCACGTTGTTGATGCTAGTGGGCGTAGCCAAGAGCCATCTCCTCTAGCAGCCTGTGTCGTAGGGGAGCAGTAGAAGGCTCTGACTGAAGATGGTGATTCCTGGATGTCCATGTCACTGTCTGTGTCGTGTCGTGTCCTCAGACCGCGTGACGTTCCTGCCGGGGGCGTTCCAGAACGTGAACGTCTCTCTGAACGAGACGGTGGAGGCCGTGGTGACCCGGATCCCTCCGGACGTGGCCTTCATCACGCTGCAGTTCCACACGCTCCACCGCAACGCCACGCTCTCCTACACCAGGGTGAGAGGAACAGGGATTACTTTCATGCATCCGCTCACTGCAGTGAAACGCGAGGAAATGGGATTTACTTACCATATGAATGATGGTGTGTTTGTGGCAGAAGCTTTATTTCATTTAATGTTCCTGTGATTTCAGGTGTAGATTTAGTGAACCGGCAAACAGATCAGCAGAACAAGTGCGTTGTTAATTTCTCCCGCTAATGCGGGGGGTCACGGAGTGCGCTAAAACCGTTCTGCCGCCACGGAATGAATGAATGAGGCTTTGTGAGGCGGGTCGGCTGACCCCCTGAGAGAAGTCCCAGTCAGCTGATGTACAGTCCTCAGGTCATAAGCAGCAGACGTAGTGTCTTGCAGGAGATGGAGAGGGGGGTAATCAATCTTCTGGCCGGGGTCCCAGGCGTCTCTGAGGGGAAAAACAAAAAATTTTCCCCACCAGGTCAGGGTGGCACTCACAGGTTGGGAAATGTTCTCTTATTATTCTGGAAGAAAACTAATCTGTGATTAATTGTCTGCTTCAGACAGTTGAAAGGAAAACAGCTCCAAGTCTGCTAAACTGGTCCAAATAAAAGGGGAAGTAGAGTTTTTCAGCAACAATGCAAAGTCATTCTAAAGACGTTAACTTCCTGTTTATGATATCTTAAGTCAGTTCCCCTTTTATTCCTTGCTTTGATTAATTACTTTTATGATTTTTTTGGTTGTGTCTACACCTTTCACAATAACAAATATCGCTGGACAACTTATAATTTTAAAGTAATGTAATAATAATGGCAGAATAATGCAAGAACACGTTCTCAGAGACCAACAAACTTAAAATTCGAATGAATATATAACAGTGAAAGTGGGACACAGTTAAAATATCCAAGATAAAGAAAACAGAAACAACAAATGAAATTAATCATGATGTCTCTGTAAAGAAAATTGTTCTTCAAAGAAAGCTCTAACTGAGACCTAAGCTACAGACTGAAGACTTTAGTCATCCAGTTTTAGGTTGGTAGAGAGAAAATAGAGAAGAACAATAAATCATGCAAATGGAAATGATGAATCTCAAAAATCATCTCCCGAGTCGAATTGTGACCCTGAAAATTGGAATCAAATCCGTTGGCAATGAGAGCAATCTGAAGTCGACACATAAAAACCTGATTAGTTATGGATTATTGAGGATTTCCTACAGATGGGAGCCTCTGCCCTGGATCCGCAGTAGACTGTGGTTGTTGCTGGAGTTACAATGAAGCTGTGATGGAGAGGAACAACAACAAGCCGGTTTTTGTTGAGTCGCAGTTAAATGTTGACTGGTTTCTTTGTGGTCCAACAACACAGAGCCAGACTTGTCCCCAGTTACTGCTCTGGTGAAAATTGCAGTTTAGAAATCTCCTGATTGGGCTACAGTTGTGATGGAAAAATTTTGCTGCAGGCTAAATAACTACCATTTAATTAAAGTTATATTTTGATTAATAAAGAAATGACCAACCCTCTTCAGTGTGGAAGTTTAAAGAAGACTCAAACTCATTTGTTTTCCGTGCCAATAAGATGAAGTTTTTTTGTGTGTGTTTTTTTATACAAAGTGTCTCATCTGTTTAAAACAAACTCTGGTCCATAACTTTAAATTTATCTTCAGTCTAACTGCTGCTAACTCTACTTTTTTCTTTAACAAGGCTGATAAGTGCATCCAAACAGAATGGATAAACGCCTGAGTTTGAGGTCTGTGTTCCAGATCCCAGATGAAGGTCTTTCACTGACGGCCGTGGACTCTGGGCTCCTCTCGGCTCTGCAGCCAGCCCAAACCTTGCTCTTCTTGTTCCTGTCTTCTCCCGAGCAGGAACCCGTCTCTGGGACCGGAGTCATCCTCTCTTACTCAAGCACTGGTAAGGAGAGCAGGAAGTTGCGCACTCTCAGTCACGAAACGCGTTTCTGCAAAAGATTTTACCCACAAACTGAGAAGCAAACTATCTGTTTAGTTTTTGCACTGGTTGTACTTTCCAGCGCCGGTCCCTGGAGCCTGCAGCATGGAGTCCAGCCTGGACGTGGATCCCAACGTCTACATCAGCTACAACCTGTACGAGACCACCGTCCGCTTTGGCCCCGCTAATTTAGGATATGAGAGGTGAGCCGGAGAGAGTTTGCTTCACTTCCTGTTTAGCCACTCTGGTTGCAGGCTGAAACAACTCTGAAAACACACAAAGCAGATCTGTTTTTTGTTTTTTTGTTTTTTTTTCATCAATATTTTTGAGTATTAAACCTCAATAACTAATTACTAGGAAACATTTCCAATGGTTTGTGGACTGGAACGCTACATTAGACCAAAACACTGTTTTGTTTTGCTATTTCTGTCTACTTGCAATGTCACTGAGGTTTAGCAAGCAGCCATATTAGAAACTGCTTATTTGATTAGTTTTTAGAGAAGACAGGAAGTCAGTTTTAATCTAGATCAACATCTACACTGCAAACAACTAAATCTTACTAAGCATTTTTGGGCAAGTTTCTACTTCAAAAGTACAATTGAAATGAGAGAAAACTAACTGAAAAGTAACTTTTCTGCAAGAAATAAGAGCTTGTTTTAAATGAATAATTCCTTAGTTCCACTAGAATTATTTCACTAGTAATGATGAGGATGAATTTTCTTCATCACTAATAAGATGAGGAAAATTTCTTGCTATGAATTAAATAATCTACCAGTGGAACTAGTGGTTTTTTATTTATTAATATGAAGGACATATTAACTTAAAACAAGCTCCTATATATTGTTGAAAAGTTACTTGTAAGTTAGTTTTCTCTTACTTCAAGTGTACTTAGATATTTGCACTACAAACTAGACCAAAAGCTCTTGGTAAGATTGAATGTTTTTTGCATTGTAACTCCTCACAAAGATTTAAAAAGCTGCAGTTTTGACTCTGAAATGTTGTAAAACCTCCACATGTTGGTGGCAGGAGCTCGTTTTACTGTGGTTTGTGACTTTCAGACGTCCTATTGGTGCAGGAACCAAAGTAAAGCAGACTGATGCATACCAGCTATTTATCAGCGCTCGCATCGCGTTTGTGTCCCGCCCTGACGAATGAAGCGAAAACGCAGCAGTCAGTGTCTGTTCTCTCTGCACATGACGCACCAACAACAATTAAACTGCACTGTTTTACTGTGGGTAATGAGATCCACAATCATTTTCATGTGACAGAGATGGATATAATGTTTACATGTTTGCATATGAGCCGTCAGTCAAATCAAAATCAGTCACTGGTGTTTATTAGAGTTTATGTTTCTGGGCCAAACCTGACCCAAAATGTGGTCGGGGCTCAGGCTTCTCTAATACGTTTAATTAGATCAGGGAAAGCCAAGATTAAAGATTAAAACACAAAAAAGTTGCACTGCTCACTCAAGTTATGCTCTAGAACCTAAATCAGAGAAATTTTACTAAATAATATGTCTATAGTTTACATTTGACTTAAACTTAGTGGGGTTGAGTTGTTTTTTTTTGTTGTTTTTTTTTCTTTCAAATTTTAGGTAGATATTACCTCTCTTTCTTTCTTTTTTTTTCCTTTGTCAGAGGGCAAACCCCGGCAGCCTGCGACACGTCGACAGCAAGGGACACGCACTGGCGCCTGGAGTACGACATCTACCAGTACTTCCTGCCCGAGAGCGACCTATCAGAGAGCAGCCTGTTCAGCGGACTCCAGGCTGTCGCCGACGCCCGAGGCATGGCGGCGAGCGGCAAACTGGTGAGAACCAAAACATGACGGGCAAACTACACATTTAGCGACGCATCGATGAACGACCGGCTTGTCTCCTGTAAGGTGGTGACGCTGAAGTCGACGGACAAGACGGCCATGGCGTTCAGCTCCATCCCCGGTCAGGGCGTCATCTACTCCGTCATCGTCAGAGACCCCGTGTTGAACACCTCCGCCTCCTACGTTCCTGCCCACACCTACGCCTGCAGCTTCACCTCCACTCTGGACGGCTGTCAGACGCTCGGTTAGCATCTGTCGTTTAAAATCAATGTTTTAAAGAATTGATTTTAAGTTAGGTGTGAACGTGTTGCAGGAAAAATATTGACAAAAGTCTTCTTCACCATCGCTGGCTTGGCAGGCCTGTTCGTCTGCTTCTTCGGCCATCGATTCTTCAAATGTGGTGAGTCAACACACAAACAGATGTATTCTTATCTTTTGGTGATGTAGAACCTGCTTTGTGATACTTAAAATGGGAATCCCTCAATAAAACTCTAATTTTGAGATCTAACAAACGGGCACCTTAACCAGGGATTTATGAGCGTTCTGCTGAATCTACCTGATTACATCTCAAGTTCAAACTGTATTTTTGCAGACTTTGCAACCTTCCGGTTTGCAAAGTCTTATACAGGGTTATTATGGGTGCTTGAAATCCTTCAAAAGGCTTGCATTTCAATTAGGCCTCTTTAAGGTTTGGAAAGTTCTTCATTTCTGCAGAAAGTCCTTGAAAGTGCTTGATATTCAAACTGAGCAGTTTTGGAATAAATTGCAATCAGACATTTGATTAAAACCCTTCATTTGGAAAACATGTACAGCTGAAACCAGATTTTTACGTACACCTGATTAAAGACATGCAATTTTTTTTCTCCCATTTAAATTAGATTGAAGTAAGTTTATCTTTATTTTAGTTACAATTACCAAAGTGATTTTATGTGACACGATATTTTAGTTTGCTGTATCCCTGCTGTAGAATGTCGACACACATTGTCGATAACATGATTTCACATACTACATCGCCATTTATGTAGGTTTCAGGAAAATGTTTTAAAATAACTTCCAAGCTATGAAAAACAATAGAAAGACATGAAAATATCATGAAGGTAACACTTTAGGAAGATAATGGAGCTAATGTGAGTCAATCTACTTCCTGTATGGGTTAATTTGTCCTTCTCTCTTCCTGTGGTTTAGAGCTGTTCTGCATGGGATTCAGCTTCGCTGCGTTTTTCTTCTTTGTTCTCATCACAAGAACCACGCCGCTGGACTATGACAGTAAGACCCTCTTCCCAACCTCCTGCCCGTTCACACGGTGTCAACAAGTTGGGATTGATTTATTCATTTATGTTTTCTCCGCTCCCAGTCCGGCTGACCGTGTCCGCTGTGGTGGGCGTGGTGGGCGGGGTCGTCCTGGTGATGAGCTGGTGGCGCTTCGGCTCCGTCATGGCCTGCGTGGTCGTGGTCGGCCTGATGCTGGGCTTCCTCGTCGCTGCCGTCGTCCTCTTCACCCCGCTGGGTACAATCCACCTCCGTCTCTGTCACAGCGCGGCCATTCCTTGTTGTTGTTTTTTATTTTTTTTCTCTCGTCTTGTTTTGATTTTTAAATCTGTGCGTTGCCGTTCGAACACAGGAGACCTCGAAGTGTTCAGGAACTCGGACGTGGTTTTCTGGGTTACGTTCTGCTGCGTCATGGTCACACTTCCGCTTTTCTTTGTGCGGTGGCCCAGAGAGGTAACACATTTCACACTCTGGTTACTCTGGTTATGTGACAGTACCTTCGTCTGGTGAACGTTGCCTAGTTATCCCAAACACTGCAGCAAAACGCCGGCCTTACATTCAGTTTTCCTGTGGCAGATGGAGAAGGAAGGTGTTTTATGAATAAAAACCTGAAATGTGCAAATTGTGCTAGATTTTGTTTCGGAGTATCGGAGTGAAGGGTGCTTTGTACAGATGTAAGCCACACTTTTCAGATTTTATTTCTGTAATGGAAGATGTGGGAGAACTGGTCAGAGCTGTTAGGGAAAATGAATTTAAATAATTATGGGTATTAGTTTATTAAATAAACATGAAGGACAGCAATTTTTAGTTTAATATGAAGCACCACATTATGAAAGTTAGAGGGTGTGAATACGTTTGCAAGACAATGTATGCCTTTACTAATAACTATTTATTAGTTTAATAGATCACAGTGATTGGTTTGTTTTTAAGCTGTGAGCTACAAAACAAATTGGTGCCATGCTGCCACCTGCCGGTAGTTTTGCTGCTACTGCAAGTCGGTGGAAAAAGGGGATCAGATTATTAGTATGTACCGCTGGTGCCCCCTGGTGGCCAAACTGTTTATGAAGTTTATTTTTGTAGCTTCTAAGTTAGATGCTTCTGTTTATCAGTGAAGGCAACATGAGTGCAAATAGTAGCTCATTCTTCTCCCTCCCAGATAAAGATGCATAGAAGAACAGAGTAGTTAGATGTAAAAATGGCCACCATGTTTGAGATTCTCCTCGCTTCCTGTTTGCGCCAGGGAAACATCGTGACGTGCGGCGTCGTCGGGGCGTATGCCGTGGTGCTGGCTGTCAACGCCTACGTCTACACCAGCCTCTCCTACATCACGCTCAACATCCTGAAGCGCTTCCTCAACAACAACTTCAGCGCCGCCTTCACGGACGCGCCGTTCCAAACCATGGGTGAGTTTTCATCGACTTGTTTCAGCATGAGCCGTGATCAGATTTTAACCGCCTCGCCGTGTTGTCCTGCAGACTACGTCATGATCACGGTGTGGGTGGTGCTGGGCGTGTGCGGCGTGGTGCTGCAACTGTACCGCGAGCGCTCGCGGCCCTTCTTCCCGCCCAGCCCGTACCTCATGTGGCTGCAGGAGCGCGAGCGCCGCAAGACCAACGTGCTGGACCCGAGCCACCACGTGCCCTCGCTGCCCGGGCGCCTGGTGGAGAGGGCGCGGCAGCTCATCGGGAGGAGGGAGCCGGCGGGGGAGCACACGCCGCTGCTGCTGTGACGGCCGTCGCTGCCATGCTGCCACCTGCTGGTAGTTTTGCAGAGTCGCGGCGCAGACAGACAGGAAGCCGTACGGTTACTTTTAACACTGATGACACGCGACGGAAGATCTGCAGAAAGGCCAAAAGTCCTTCAACCACTACCTTTTTACTCAGCTCTTTTTTTAAAGCGACACGGATTTTTACCTGCACAATGAAACATGGGAGCCGCCATCTTTCTCTCCTTCACTTCCTGTTAGATCAGGATCTCGAACTCTGGAGGCTTTCAAATGCTTCCTCCAATCAAGGCTAAACATATAAACAAGTCCTCCCTCTGCAGACCTCTTCATATTTTGCACACTGGATTATATTAAATTATATATTGTTTAGTGCTGTGTTGCGGTGTTTGAAACTATCAGACAAAGATGACCTTAATCAACAAAAAGCACTTCTCACATCATGATTTCCAATTCTTTTTGGAAAAAAATGATCCGAGCCCAGCTGGCCCACAGGATCTCATTTGTCAAGACTTTGACTAGGCTCAATCAAAAACATTGAATTAATTTTTTTCCCCTTTTGGAGTGACTTTATTGGTCAGCCACTCTTAGGAAGGATATCAGGTCCTGGTCGTTTCTATCCTACTTCATGTTGCTAAGCAGGTTCTAATTAAGTTCATATTCAACAAATCTGGCAAAAATAGATTTTTAATTTAGTCATTATGTATTTCCCCAGCTTATCTTTGTCTGATAGATTAATTTGATCTGAGATGTGCGAATGTGACAACAGTTTATCGCAGCACCTGGTTGCCATGGCGTTTCTCAGGGGTTTTGACACAGTTTTTAGGCTGATGAGTACTGATGACACATGGTTAGATTTCTGAAGCAATTGAATACGTTTTGGGGGTTTTTGTTCAGACAAGCCAACAAGTTTGTAAGATTAACCTATTTGAATTTTAATGTTTTGATATTTAATAAAATGCCTTCGATGTTTTTTGGACAGATTCTGCCGTAATGTGATTTTACTGTACTGCCTAATACAGGGGTCGACACAAATTGTGACTGTTTAGAGTAGCTCACTTTGTGTTCTGCTCCCTTCCTCATGAATGTGCCTTCAGCTTTTAATAAATGGGTGTTTTCCCTTCAAACTAATTTTCCCATTAAGGTTCACTTTTAAAGTTTGCCCAAGAGCACGTTATGAAAAATATAATTCATCCTTTGCTTTCTAACGCTTCAGAAAAACTCCAGAGCATAATGCTGCCAACACCATGCTTAACAGTGGGTATGGTGCTGCCAAAAATGTGATTTGAAATCAGGATTTTAGTCTTTTTACTATTTAAGACTGCGTTCACACTGCAGACTGAAATGACCCAATTCTGATATTTTGTCAAATCGGATTCATCACCACAAGAGGTCAGAAAAATACTAAAAAAATGATCACCTGTAAAGGTCAAACTCCAGCTTTCTATGACCGCACTACAGAAACCTGCGTTATTCTAAATCTCAATGTTGAAGTTCTCAGTTTGAGAAGCAAAAAAAAAAAAAAAAAAAAAGACAATTATCTTAAACCAACATCCATTTATTAATCAGACAAAAAGAGACATTCAACATAGGTTTTCTATAAAGTGCCAAGAAATAAATTTTGATAAAACACACCATAAAAAAACTAGAATTTTAGACCACAAAAAAAAAAAGTTCTACAAAGTAGATTCTGCTCTAAATGCTGTTTGCTCAGTGTTTTTGATTCAGGAGAAAGAAAG
>CAEGAD010080610.1:0-14976 GCA_903067055.1 Poeciliopsis paucimaculata | reverse complement strand
TAATCCCATGATTAACATTGAATGGGTTAAATCAGTTATAAAATGGCCGAAACAGAAATGAACCGATGTAAAAGTTTCAGGGCTTTTATTTTAAATGTCCAAACCGAGCGGCTCGGCTGACTCTGCCGAGCGGCTCGGCTGACTCTGTTTTTTATTTAAATTTTTTTTTTTTTTACAGATACTTTATTTTATTTTATTTTTTTTTTACAGATACATAACATCTTATAAAAATGTGAGGTACAAAAAATATATTCTCTATTTTAACTCTTGTATAAATAAACATAAATGTTCACACATACAAAAAATACGTTGTCCTTAACTCGTCAGNTTTTTTTTTTACAGATACATAACATCTTATAAAAATGTGAGGTACAAAAAATAGATTCTCTATTTTAACTCTTGTATAAATAAACATAAATGATCACACATACAAAAAATACGTTGTCCTTAACTCGTCAGCGTACACAGCTTCGTTTCTAAACAATAAACCACTGACGTTCTAATGCTTTTAAGTAAATATGTCTTATAACAAATCACAATAGCGCATATTCATTCCTCATTCTGCTTTCCAAGGGCGCTATTTTACAGATTTTCTTTGGTTTCCTTCAGGCTCTAACGCTGACAGAAGAAATCTACCGTTCTTCAAAATAAAAGCACAAATCAACCACTAGGTGTCACTGTTAAACCAATGAACAAGGAGAATTTTACCATTTAGTAGTTATTTACTTTTTGTTCGTTTTTCGCTTTTTACGTCGCCATCGTAACTCCGAATCCCACCAAAACTGCTCTCCTTATGCATTGCTATGGGCAGGCCCCAAAAACTAAACTAAAAAAAACAAACTAAACACATTGTACATGTACCCACATCCTGGAGAGCGACTATTTTCACTTTCTGGGGCAAGTATCGGAAAGGACACAGATGTGACAAATTTGATGCGACCCAGATGTTTCGCAGTTTGCACAGCCACTGAAACGTGGGACTCATTTGGACAGTAAAAGAAGAGCAGCATTCGACCCATCTGTGCACACAGGCCACATCGCAACACGCAGCTGTTAACGTAATGTGGGACAATTCATGCTTGCAGCTGATAAAAGCATTTACAGGGGGAAAAGTTGTTGTACTGACAGGGGCTTCTTCTTGTGGATGTGATCTCAGAGAAACAAGACTACGACTGCATGGTTTTAAGTGACCGGACTTTCGAATGTTTGCTTATTAACCATCCAGGCATGGCTGGATGGAAATGCGTAAGCTGACATGACTCATTTCCTCTACAGTCTTCTGGGTGAAGTTTGAAGACTTTCCAAGGCTGATGTGTGGATTACAGCGTTTGGAAGAGTGCCGAGCAAATGCTACACAAAGTAAACCATGGCCAACATTAAACTGGGGTTGAGGGTGTGTGGCTGAGGCAAGGAAGAAGAAATCCCTTCTCATTCCCAGGAGAGGAGCCAAAGTGAAAGGCCTATTGTGGTTGAAGAAAGAAGTGCAACACAAGAGAAGATGAGTTTGAAATGTACTTGCCGAACATGAAGCGCTTTCCCAATAACTTTCCACTCAAACGTTTAATGGAATGCAAATCAAACATTCTGTGAATTTGATTAATCACCGAGGGTGGCCGAAGGCCTGCCGGCTGGAACGGTGGGGGACCTGTTGGCAACGCCGCTCTGACATACCCAACTTTTGCTCTGCAATGAGTCATTTCTTAATTGGGATGCAGTAAGAAATTCTCTGTTTTCTTTTCTACCTTTGCATGACCCTTCTTTTCAGAGCTCAGAAACATCTTGTCACGCTGTGCTGACTGAGTTGTTGATTCTCGAAGAGAAAACACTTCTAAAATAGGTCACCTTTGAAGGGCTCCTGTCGCTGACTCTGACAGGAGCCAGCGTTTATTTATGCCAATCAGAACATGTGTCGTCACTCATTCATCTCTTCTCGTATTCGCCCGATTAGGGGCAATAGACTGTATGCTCTAATTGGATAAACTGAAAGCACACGCATGCGTTCAAGACTCCCTAGGACTTAGGGACCAAAGCTAGCAACAAATTTTAAAAATCTGTGAATATTTGACATGCTTTACACATACATTCTAGAATAGAGGGTTTTTCTGTGGACTGCAACTCCAAATTATTGGCTGAAAATCCATGAATTGGCCCACTAAAAAAAAAAAAAAAATAAAAAATCTAATTGAAGTGAAGCGAAGACATCAAAATACAAAAACTGAATAGAACTGAATAGAACTATTTCTATTGCCTAATTCTAAGAGCAATGTTCATAGGCCACTAACATGCTGTACACAAGCAACTTTACGTTGGTGGAAGTTAGAGATTATCTGTGCCCCGCCGTGTTTCCACACTTCATGAACATTAAAAGTTTTAAGGTGCTGTTGCAGGATTCTTCAGAGCCTTAAAAGGCTCTGTTCAACGTAGCGCTTAAAAGAAGAAGAGTCGTGTGGGATTAAATAAAAAGAGATTGGCAGCTGAAACAAACTAAATCTTCAAAAGACAGCTCTCTCAAATAACAAAAAATAAATAAATAAAATAAATAAAAAAATACGTGCCAAGTACCTTAATAAACTGCTGCTACTTTAAAGTCAAGAAGAGCTCCAACCAAATATTGATTTGATTTAGTACTGTTTTTTTCTTAGCTGTAAAGCTAGTCATGGCATCACTTTTGAAATCAAATTCATTTTACTTTCATCTGAAAGTTTTTTTTCACGGTAGAGCATATAAATACAATGATGAAAAGTCAGGGACAAATGCTAAACTAAATCCTTAGTTCTCAATCTATCCGATCGAGAACTAAGTATCTATCTATTAGCAGTATCTATCTATCTATCTATTAGCAGATAGATACGATTCAAACACGTTTGCAAATTGCGCTCCTGAAATCAAATCACCAGCTGTTTTGCTTTTTGGTAAGGTTGTGATGTTCATAGACAAATATACAGACTGGCTCGCTTGTCTGAAATTCATTTGTTTTCCTCTCACAAAGATGCTACTCCTCTGAGTGAGACGGAGAACAGGCCAAAGGGGAGGAGCATAACACACAGTGAATGAGTGCTAATTTGATATGCAAATATTGCTTGATGTCACAGTAATATTTGCCTCAAAAATAAACTTTAGTCTGTTGAATATTTTGTGTCATCACTTAAAAACTAAGTTGTTTGATAAGAATGATTTGGATCCAAAACTCAATGTACAACCAGCTAGTTATTCCAGGCTAACTTCTTGCAAATGAATAAATATATTTCCTTAAAATGTTTTCAGTTTTCTATATCCCTGATAGTAAACGAGAAAAAAAATAAATAAAATTCTCCGATTCTTTCAGTTATGACAATTTGTACATCAATTTCAATCTATCCGATCTGCATTAGCAGATTTTCTGAGTTTCTGATTTTTTTCATATGAGAAACACCAGGAAATGTGATGCATAACAAGAAAAAGAATCAATATAGAGAAAAAAATAAATAAACTAAACAGCATATTAAATAAACAAAGCCTTGTATCTCGGTTATGTTGCAACCATTTTACAGCAAGAGCTAACATAGCGACTGATTTAACATGCTGAATTTGAACATTTCTGCTTGATTTCATGGCCAATTTTTTTCCCAACAGGGAGAGTCATAACGACAGAATGTGAATGTTTAAAATTTTGGTTATTTGGTTGTTATTATCTAAATTATTCTCACAATTGACCACTCAGAAGCTAAATGGACATGACTCATGAAAAAGCAGTCTTGACTAAGTATGTTCTTTCTCTACATAACCCAGACTTTTCACAATATAAGTTTAACTTAGGCTCTTCTAGATTAAGTCAAATGTACTTTTATCTCACAGCAACAAGCTTTAGTTCTAATTAGACCTGCTACAGTAATGTAAATAAACAATACTCATACTCTCTTTAAAATTTGATTGAAGGAAAAAAAAAAGTACCTGTCATGTGAGTTAACAGTTGTAGTCGAAATTAGAAGAGTCTTCTATGAACCGATACCAAAGATGAATCAACCAATATTTAATCATTGCTGATAAAAATACCCCAAGCAAATAAAACTACAAAAAAAACCCAAAAAAACAACAACTAATAACCAATTGAACCAAACTCTTTGAGCAACCTGGCTACCACTTCGCCTCTTGTGGCACTGTACCGAGATTGAAGAGAGAAAACGTTATACTCTGCAGCATCTAAGAGAATGTGAATGATGGCACCAATTTTAGTCCCAGTATTAAAGATTTTATGTAAGAAACAGGGTTCAATAACAGCTTGGAATGTCAGGAAAACAAATTATTTTGAGAAATCAGCTTATGCGTCTGTGAGTCAGCCTAAAAGCTAAGCTAAGGGTTTGTTTCGGCTCAATCAGAAACTCCACTAAGACCTGCTGAAGCTGTCAGCAAAGCATATTTGTGAACGAAAGATCAAAATTAAAAGGTCACTAAAATATGTATTTTGCATCACAGGTATGCAGGGAGCATGCTCTGTCAGAGAAACATTTGGAGTCCATTTCAGGTTCCATGCTTCACTCTAAATTTTTCACAATATTTCATTGATGGACATTTTCTTTTCATTTCACATGAATGATGTGAAAACTATAAAATATATACAATCTGGCTGCAGTTACTTGCCTATTTATTACACCAATTTTATAAGCATTTACTTTTTTTTCCCCCTCACTCTTTTCTTACAAAGTAAAGGCCACATCCTCTCTAAAAGCCTCGTTCTTGGGATGTTTCTTTCTTTGTGCCAACTGCGCCTTTCTATTCCGTCCACTTTAAAATCTATTTATTCCTTCATTCCTACTGTCTGTGCTTTCAATCTCTCCAAACACTCAAGTTCTCCTGAGCTGAGCCCAGTGCCAAAAAGGTAACAAAAGAAAGTTCATCACAGTGAGAACCAAGATTCAATGACTACTGTTACTTTAAAAGGGTCTTTCAAATAGCTTTTCCAAGACCTGAAGAATATATAAAAGAAAGTTATTTAAAGGTCTATACTATCTGGATAAAAAAATAATAAAATAAAAGATTGGAGTTAAAGATAAGTAAAGGTTGAATAATCAAAGAGGAGACATTCAAGCTCTTAAAATGACTAACCCAGCTCACCTTTTCTGATGCACCACAGCTTAAGATATCGAATATGACTTTTTTTTTCTTTAGAATGATTTACACTATTATGTAGCTTGACTTAATACGTTTTATTTAATTTTAAATTTTTGATTCAAATCACAAATGAAATAATTTCTTCTACTTTTCCAAACTCATTCTTTGTGAAAAAACAGTAGATGGTAGACATGAATGCAACTCAATACGCAAAAGGCCAGGCGCTTGCGTGCCATTAGGAAAAAAAAATATATTATTTGAAGATACATTAAATATGAGTGATGTCTTGAGATGACCTAACATGTATGGAGCATATGTATGGAGAAAAATGAAAATGTTTGAGTAACGGCAGATGTTTTTATACAGGACTGTCCAATAGTAGCTGTTAAACTTTAACAGCTGGTCAGAATTAATGGACATAGTTACTAAATACAGAACAATACTGGAAAGACATTTAGCTAAGCTAAAAGTAGCTCAAAAGGCTCGCAGCTGGAATTTACAGAAAAAAAAAAATGTTTCCAAATAAATATTCACTCCGATTACCTGAACACAAAATCTGTGCTACATTTGTTAGAATATTCTGTGTAAAATACATCAGAAACAACAAATCGATGATAATTTGAGATTTAGATGTTGGACCCAAATGCAACCCAGACAGCAGCAAGGTGATATTGAAACATTTTAAGGAAATTAAAAAGGACAATGTAGCAAATAAGTAAATAATTCCAAACCTATAGAGTAGCTGCAATAGTTGGGGAGTCAAAGACATTTCATTATTAGATGCTTTTTCATCACAGAGAACTTATGTGCTTTCCCCCTAATTGCCATGCTGCACCTTCTCCACAGCTGTTTGAAAAAGGTTGACTTATTTTAGAATTAAAACTCAAAGTATAGTTTGGGTCAAATTCAAAGCAAGTTCATGTTGACCGTGTCGGTCGTAAATTATAGCAGCTAATTAATTTTATCTTACACTCTCCTGTCTTCAAAAAGAATAAAAAAAACCCCGGTAGATTCTGTATTCTAAAAGCACCTGTGCTCACTTTTTCTCCCCTCTGAATACTAACGTGCATTTCTCTTTCTAAAATTGCCAATCTGTCTCTCTGATATTGACTTTTAAATGGTCGTGCCCTCATCTCCTGCATGTCAACACTGCAGAATCAACATGGCAAGGTTCATCAGTGACTTACAACGGGGTTGAAGGGAGACGGCTCGCAGAAATGCCCAACTCATTTGAGCTGTTTTTGAAATGGGAAAAAGAGGGAGAGGAGTACAGAGGGGGTGCAGAGACGCATTAAGGCTGAGGCAGGCTGTACACCGAGGTCAGCCGGGGTTAGTGGAACCTGGGTTGATGCTTAAAAAATGCTTAGGTAATCAATTGACCTTTAGACCTCAGCGAAATACAGTGGCGAGACAGGAGCAAAACATCAGAAAGACTAAAAATGTTAGAAATTGTCATGTTGCTGCCTCCTCATACTTCTCAGCGCACAACAAGGGCTGAAAGAGCTTAAAATCGATAGTTAATTAAATCTAAGTATGTTTGTAGTTGCTCACTGCAGGCGCCTGAGCCAAGGACATCGCTTTGCACATACGTTCTAGTTCTAGATCTCTGTTACTTTTTGTACTAATCAGCAGAGGTGAAGGTCAACTATGCGTGTTGAAATGTAACTGTACAGCATATGGATATTACTGCCTTGGTAAATATCTATTTATGAAAGTGGAACAGTGAAGTCTAAGTGGTTATTCAAGCACGTTGCACACACTGTGTCTCGGCTGTTGAACTGAGTGGATCTAATAGACGGTGCTGCATTGTACCTGACCTTGTGGAGTGCAGTTATTTACAGGCATCGGTAGAAAACAGATCCTTCCACTCGCTATGATGTCAAAAATGTTGCGTTTAACGTATGTATAGGATTTTAGAACGTCATTGCCTTTAGATGTGATCAGTCTGTTCCCCACCCTCTCTGAGTTGTTCCAATAAGAATCTAGAACTGGTCTGGCCCAAAGCAGTGTTGACTTTTTATTTAATTTTTTGGTATATAAAAGGATCTTCAGTCTTGCAATCTCTCAGTCTGAAGCCATGGAACGTTGGCTCCATTGCTTCAGGCCTATCAGACTGAAAATCACCCTTATTGTTCCGTCGTCATTGAGTTACTGAGCAACAGCTGAGTCCACTTGAGAGCAATTGTCGTTAACTCTCCGTGGATTTGATCATACGAGAAAGAAAAATATGTTTGCGCTGGAGAATCAAACACTTGTAACGAGTGTCAAGAGATTCTTCCGGACCGAACGGTTCCACAAGGCCTTAGTAAGTGCATTGTTTTGCCGCAGTATTTAACATGTTTGTTTTTCCAAGGATTTCCTCGTGTGCATTGCAACCCAGATCTTAAATAAAAATTGTGAAAAAAGACTGAAAAACAAGGATCACGAGGAACAAAAGCACAGCAAACCGGTCACCGGAGGACATGAGGTGCACACCGGACCGGAGCTGCAGAGATCAATAGGTGGAAGAGTCTGTCGACAGGATATCTGTTACTTATGCACTCCGCAAAGCTGTTTTCGTGGAGAAGTGCCAAAAAAACTCTTATTGAAAGAAACTCTGGCAGGATGAGAGCGGAATGTAACTTTTTGACCTACATCAACAGCACTGTGTGGAGGCAAAGTAACACGGCATATAATGCTGGCGGTAACACCACGCTGCGAGGATTCCTTTCATCAGCAAGATGACAGAAGCAGCTCAGAATTGATAAGATGGATGTGGCACAACATGAGGCAATCCTGAAAGAAAACCTGGTAGGGACTGCAAGGCTTGAAACCGAGGTGGTAGCTCACTTTTCAGTCAGTGTACCTAAACAACTGTGCTTCTGCTGTTCTGCAAAGACACAACAAAAAAGAATAACTTTCCAGAGAAGGTGATTCTACAAAGCACTGACCTGGAGAGGCTAAAAACAAAAAACAAAAAAAAAAACCCTAACATTTCCTGCATCTGTTTGCCTCCTACCAAACAGAAAAAGTAGCAAGGTAGAGTCTAAAAGCATGTCTGGTTTTACTAGCACAGGCACTTGGAAAAATTTATAATTAACCGACTTCTAAAAGCAGCTAAACTAAATGGATCCTCTTGATCCTACTCCCTCTTCTAACTGTCGCTGAATAGAGGCAGATCTCATCAGCTGCACATTCTTATGTTTGAAATAGCAACCACGGTGCTTCAGCTTCCCCAAACGACAGAGGATGTTCGTCGTGGCTGAATACTTTAGTGTCAACTGCTAAATATGCCTGAAGACTGAGGATGCAGAAGAAGAGACATGGGAGAGTGAAGCCAGGCAGAATGAAGAGAGTATGGGAAGTTGAAACATGAGCAAAATGGTAAGGGAGGCAATGACTCCATGGCAACAATAAGGTACTGATGATTTAGCCAGCATCATTACCAAGCTGAAATGTATGTTTTTGAACCCAACTTTGATTCCACACTATTAGAAGTACCAATAAATATGATGTATTACAGTAAATACCATTTGTCAAAGGAAAACAGATTGTATATTTTTCATGTCTTTCTCTGGGGAAGACATGTTAAGTAGCGTTTTAATTTCGACCAACGGCATCTCAAGACCAATGTATGCAAATACAGAGATTATGCCTGGCTATTCATGGTGGGCCACATGTGCCGAAATTGTCTGGACCAATGTGTTTTAGTAACAATCCAGCCTTCTTTAGTGTTGGAAAAGATTCCAAGCGAGTGATCTAATGTGGAGGCTTTATGAAGACAACCATTAATCCCACTGTCTTGGGATTCGGTTTGGTCCGATGAACTGCTGCATTATCCATTTAGAACATCTCAATTCTTGGTCTGGCAGATGAAATTGTCGTCTGTAGTGTGGTCTGTTTTTTTAATCTGATTCCATCTCAACTGCTACTCCCTCGGATGATTTATGCCACAGTCTACCGGCCATCGTTTGAGAAAGTTCCTACTGTTGAAATTCTTCCAGACATTTTCTTGTGTTGAGTTAGGGACATCTGTCAGCAGCCTTCCCCATCATCATGTAGGCCACTGACCTGGAGTTTAAAGGCTCGGGAAACTTTTGCAGGTGTATGGAGTTAATTGGCTGATTACGGTCGACACCATAAATTTCCATTAATTACCTTTTTCCACAGTTTTCTAATTTGATACTTTGACTTTTGAGTTTTCATTACCAAAGTCATAATCCTCAAATTTACCCTTGGAATATGTGGGTTCAACTTTCTAAGAAAACTGGCAAGAAATATTCCACCTTTATGCAATATTTTTTTCCCCCAGATGTATTAATACAAATCGTGGATGAAAAAAAAAAAAAGATTTATACAGAGAATAGACTCTGAAGTATTTTTTACTTTTTTCAGTTCAAACATTACAGCCTTAATGCAGAGGTAAAATTATAGCAGTTATTTCCACACTGCAAGTCCAAATTTACTCTGACCTTTCAAAAGGAAACCTTTCTGAAACGGAAACCTCAGGATTGGTGTGATCAAGCTATTGCCATAATGGCCCTTTGTTTAAAATTTTCCTTTGAAATGTATCCTGTGAGTAGTCATGTCTTCATATTATCTCCCTTGTAGTGGGTTGGGGGAGGAAGTCAAAGCAAAGATTCCTTTCACACAGATGATGTATCCAACCGAGAAGCTTTCTTAGATGGTCCTTTAATTTTTCTGCTTTTTATCCAAGTACTTTTTTAAATTAATTGGTGAACTCCACATATCGCTATCTAATGATCCATCCTGCTGCGTTTACACTCCATTTCCTGCTCCTTCCTTCACCCCGGCGTCCACCTGCAGGCTAAGGTCCTCTCAGATTCGCAAAGGGAGTTTGCAGATAGCGCTTCCTGTGCACTTATCTATTGCTCGGTGAGTTGTGACAGAATGCTACAGGACAAGATGGTTTTGGCAAAATGGAGAGAATTTAACAACATTGCGGTAACATGGCAGTTATTTGAGGCATACATACCTCCCACTCAATTTTAGCTGATTTCCCGTCATATAAATATTGTTATGGTGTCTCAAGTTCAGTTGTATCTGTCCAATATTTTCGTGTGTTAAGAGTTGTTTTACAACCACATTATGCCACTTCTTGCAACAACACACACTATAGTCAAGAAGGACGGTTTTACAAAAGCACCTTCCAGGATTTCCATGTGTCTACGGTTAAAAAGTAAAAAAAAAAGCTATACTCTTATTTTGTTACTCAGCAAAATAAACTCCAGCACAATCAAACAAATTCATACGAATGCAGACGTGGTTGAGTTTTGTTGAAAGAAAGAAAGAAAAAAAAAATACTAATAATGTTCAAAAATAACCTCTTACCCAACCTTTAGCTTTCAAGTGTTTTAGCACTAAAGTGCTCATTTCCATCGTCTCAGAGTGATGAATCGAGGAGCTGCTCCTTGTCACCTTGCTTCATATAGATGCATAGGAGGTTGTGTGGGAGGGCATCTGCAGAACATTCGGCTCTGTAAAGGCTAGATTAGCTTGCTGTCTTGGACTGCTGTGGTTTGTGTTGATTCCTTTAACGTGACAAAAGCTCCCAGAGATGCATTAACACATGCAGGACAGGTTACATTTGCATGATCAAGGCTTAAAGTGTCGACAAAGGCAGCCTATTTTCAGATGTGGGCGGATGATATAAGCCAATTCTTGCATAAAACATTGACGATCACCAAAACTCAAGTTAGACTCCATTCACCTTTCTCCTTTTTTTTTTTTTTATTCGTCTTTGAGTGCCAGTCAGACCAGAGCTGCTGCCTGAGCACATGCATAAACATGAGTGCGTACCTGCTTGGACGTCTTTGCCCTCGATTTATTCACTTTTTTTTCCTCAATATTTTGCATAGCTACATTCATGTAAATCATCTGCACCTGTTGAGAGGTGCTGCCCCTGCCACTTCCTGTCCCTCTGCGGATGTCAGCCTCCTGCTGTCTCTGCCCTGGGATCAATGTTGCGGACAATGAGTCCCTTTAGGAAAACTTTGTTTCGCTGTACTGGGCTTTGTAGAGGAAGTTAAGAATTTTTCCACAAGTGCACTAATGTTAATTCAAGACTATGCAAAAGTACATTCAAGGTAAAAAAAAAAAGTCTAACCGAAACACTATCTTTTGAGAACCATCTCAGCCTGCTGTATTAGTAGTTCAGTTGTTTTCTATGACTTGACTGAGCAACTAGTACGGCTAGTATGGCTGAAACTCAAACTTTTCCTCTCACTACCAACATTAAATTAAAATGTAGTTTTAGGTTTAACTCTTGGTTTTTTGCAGTTTCTTGGCGAACTCTGTGATCTACGTTCGATAGCAGAAACAACTGTTAACTGTTCAATGTTGCCAAGATCTTTCCAAGTAGCACATGAACTTATTCAGACAATTAAAGGTTCTGTTTTTATAGATGTTTAAAAGCATTTGGGTTCCACAAAGTTGCAATCTTAGATTCGACTGCCAACATGGGTCTAATGTTTTAGTTTTTTTTTTACTCCTCCAAATAATACTTGTGTTGGCCAGTAAACACCCTTTGCTGTCCATTCCTTGGTGTTTGGATCATCAGGAAAATTACTTCATCCATCTCCCGCATCAAAACAATGACCCATCTGTCATCCCGCTCGGCCCGTCTCCCCAACCCCCATCTTAAATAATTAGGGAGAAATCCGGATGCGCCTGCATCCTGAACTGATCATCAAAAGCCTTTTGAAACATAATGAGCAGACAGAAGTGACAGCGAACAAAGAATGTTATCTGCAAAGCTCGAAAGATCAAGCGGGTGTTCCATTCAGACTCTACACATTTAGCGGAAAATACATTGTCAGCGGGATCCAAATAATTCATTTTGAAGTCCCGTTGAATTGCTCTATTTAGTTCGGTTTGAGCTAGCAAAATAAGATATGAGATTTCAAAGCCGTCTTCGCTGTTTGTTGAGATGAAATGCACTTAGACTGGATTATTAGACTGCTTCCTATCAAGGGGTATTCTGAAACACAAACTATAAAAAGGTAGAACATAATAAAAACATAATTTTACAAGGGATAAAGTAAGATCTTGTTAAATTATACATAAAAGAAATACAAATAAAAGACTGGTAAGTGTGTTACACATTTTTATAAAGTCCTTGTTGACCTTCTACCTCTAAATGACAGAAATTAGACAGAATCAAAGATTGCATAATCACCTCAAAGCATAAATACGACACTAACATTTCCCAAATTTCCCATATTTCTCTTGAGATAAAATTATATATTTCTTTTTTCTTCCTTCCAAATCTTTGCACTACATTCAGTTGGCCCGTCACAAATATCCTCAGTGAAATACAATGTAACATAAGATCTGAAAAATCTCAGGGATGGCACTAAAAGACCAAAATGGGGAGGTGAGAAAAATAATAATTAGGCAGTGAAGATGGAGCAGAAATAAAGTCAGGTACAAAATGTAAAAGCACAGAGAGAACAGGTAAAGAAAGAAAGAGCAAATAAAAAAAAAGCATTAAAACATTTATTTTAATGAGGCAGAGGAGAAAAAGATGAGAGGGAAAAAGCAGGCGGGCGACAACATGCAGTGATCAGAGGATGACAATTTGTGGAAGTAAAGAAAAAGTTATTAAATTTAATCACAGCAGTATACAGTCTAATATCTTTCAATATAAAATAATAATAAAAACAAGATCACGCAGTGATTTATTTAGACAGTTTAGAGTCGAGACATGACGATTTTCTCCGGGCTATTTCTGAAACGGCGTCAATGCCATCTGTGGAATGCGGTAACATCATTAAACATCTGATGTTTTTCTGCTTCAATGCATGAAGGATGACAGCAAGAAGTTGTCACAATGTTCAATACAAATTGGTTGTGGGTGTGTAATAGAGACGGAATGCGCATAAATTATGGGAGTCGTTCTTTTTACCCTCCACGTTGTACGTTTCGCAACATTTCAACCGGCCGTACAACAGCCTATCATCCATTACAGCTCCAGTAATTCATTAAGTGCGTTCTTTATCATTATTATTGTGAAAGATATATCATGCCTGGGTGGCCAACATGAATCTTCCTCGCGTTTTACTAATGAAGTGAGCCATTTCTACGGCTTGAAATCGTTTTTTGGTTTTTTTTCCCCCACAACACGACCTCCCGCTGTTTACCATTTTGGCCCATCATTTACAAGATGGCGTCCGCGCAATAGGTCGCGCTTCCTTCAAACCAAAGACTGGCCTGCACACAAGACTAAAGAACCTTCATTTTCATCGGTTTCGTGAAGTTTCCGTCACAATGGTAGTTTTGTCGTAATAAATTTTTTTTTTTTTTTTTTTTTTTTTTTTGTTTTGTTTTGTTTTTTTGGGATGGGAGTGCACACTCTTCACTCTTCCATCCAGCACTGATCATCTCAACAGGTAAAACGACCTCTATCCATCAAAGTAGCCAGAGGCTGTTGCCCTTTGATCTCTAGTCAAATTTCTGGCTTAACTTCACATCAAATGGTATTTCAGTTTGCTCTTGGACATGGAGGATGCTCATAAGGTGCTCTTTGAAGAAGATTTTTAAACTTGGTGATAAAAACTCAGGAAAAATGTTAACTTATTTTCAACAATTTTGCAAATCCATTATAAAAATGTAACACTTTCTCTACTTCTCCACCCACAATAAAAAATCAATATGCTTTAGATTTAGTCCCAGATACCATCATTCAAGCTGTCTAAAACTAAATAGCAAAATACAGACTAAAGTGCTGACTGCATTGACAGTATGAAAGCTATTAGCAAAGAATGGTTTTGGTCGTGATCACAATGACTGAGTGCTGCTGAGCACAACTCTTATTCACGGATGAGGAGAACAAAATAATATCGATCTGTAACTCCATACTGATAACTAAAAAACATCCATGTATTCTTCAGTCAGGCACTTAGATGGACATTTCACATACAATCATTTTTTCAGCACTAACAAAAAATCTTGATTGTACTAAATAACCAAGATTTTTTCTTTGCATGTCTTTTAGGAAAAAAAAACAATAAAACACTTTGCAATCTTAGTCAAACACAAGGGTCCAATTACCCAAGCATATACCAGTCTGTTGGTAGTTTGGTACTAGGTATCAGAATAAGACATCTTTTATAATTTCCGTGGAGAATTTATTATTTTTTAAAACCCGCAAGCGTTCATATGCTTCCGTTTGGTGTGCTTGCCATCAGGAAAACATTCGCTGAGAGACAGGAAGAGGATAACCCCTCGCTCAAAGGATTTCATGATCATGTCTGTGATCACGAAGTCCTTTGAGTGACTGGTGTTAAAGAATTTGAAGGACATCACAGGCCCCCTGCCGGACCCCCCTGCTGTATGGCTATCGGGCAAACAGCTTGGCAAATCATGCGGATAACTTGGGACTACACTTCATCCCGGGTTCTCTCCACATTCCGCCTCTCTCTGTACACAAACTGAGCACTTCAGTGGACTATTCTGTGAAAGTTAGCGGTGACGTTTCCTTCCCATCACCATCCTCAACAAGACCATCTACTATAGAGCACTATAGTAGGAAACACCCCATCTCAGTACCCCAGACAGTCCTCATGCAAGAAGTACAACTTTCCTCTGCCCGATGTTTGTCAATCACTTTTTGGCAAATCCCCAAAACAGGAGAAGTCCAAACTGCAATGAACAATAAGATCTGCAGAGTAGATAATAAGGGCTGGCTTTCCCTCCATTAAGAACTTTCACAGATATAGGGTCAGTAAACGGGCATATAAAATGTTTCCAGAACCCACACATGCTGGACAAAAACTGTTTAGATTTTTATGTTCAATGCTAAAGAGCACTATTTACATCAGCCGCAGAGAAAATCCATATATACATGGTATATTCAACATATACCATATATATGATATAATATATTAT
>CAEGAD010080601.1:0-73525 GCA_903067055.1 Poeciliopsis paucimaculata | reverse complement strand
GAACGACCAATGAACGACAAACTTGGACTAATTACCTCGTTTGTTTTGAGTATACGTCACTCACAACAAACATCAAACAGGACAAATATATTTCATTAAATATAGTTGTCAGAACAACTTGACTAAAGTCCCAGAGGGTTAGAGTCCCAGCTGATTTTATTGTTATTCTATGTTACATGACTTTGTGTTTTTATGTTTGTTATGATGTAAAGCACTTTGAAATGCCTTGCTGCTGAAATGTGCTATACAAATAAAATTTGATTGATTGATTGATTGATTAAGTTTTAACAAACAAATGGCTTCTACTGAGATAATTATGTGAAATGAAATTAATTATATCCCAACTTCAGAAGATTTACCTTTACCTTTGCAGAGCCATTTGCTTCCTCCTATCACTCTGTAGTTTCTCATATTGACGTCATCAAACCAAATTTCAGATCTACCAGAACTGCTGGNGTCTCATGAGGTAGATCTCAGCCGGCTGGTGAGAGAAAAAGTAGATCTTGGTCTCAAAAAGTATGAGCACCCCTGATTTACAGCATATATTAAAACTGTGGTCCTACCTGCCTTCATATAATTGACAAGCTCCTCCTGTGTATAACTAAGATGGACTAAATCTTTGTCATGATTATTTTCACCTCATGGGACTGGAACAGGCATCCTGCCTCAAGAGCAATTCTTGCTTTTTTCATAATGATTCCGTTTCCCAATATTCACACTGACAGTGGTCATATTCTCACTGAGCTTCTTGCAGACGGTCTTGTAGATCATTATAGCCAAACTGTGATCTTGTTTCACAACCCTGGCATCGACAGCTCTTTGGTCTTCCCACACTGGGGAAGACGATAAAATGCCAAATTGAGAAAACGAGTATTTGTGATTGATTAATTTGTCAATTTCTGTGCCAAATCATCACACAAGCAGCCTGAACATTGTCTAGGCACTGAAAGATCAAATGCTTATTTTGACTTAATAGAGCGTGTTCTTTTCTTTGTAAGTGATAAGATCCTCTATTATGATTATCTGTATAATCATAATAGATTATGATTATACATAATCTATTATGTATAATAGATTATGTATAATCTATTATACATAATCTGTATAATCATAATTATACAGATAATTATGATTATCTGTATAATCATAATAGATTATGAAAACCTCAGTCTGTTCTGATCTTCAGTATTTTTTGTGTTGAAGAGTAAAATTTATATCATCCACTTATACATTTTAATTTTTCTGTAGATCTCTCGGGTATTAGGCAAGTGTGCGGTGTTAAAGCCGCAGTTTGCACACATTTTGCTCTTTCCCTCCGCCTCTCACTCCTTATGTCTCGGAGGGTCATTTGCCTGTTCAGATGAGATTATGAGCTATAATGGAGGAGGTGTGGAGTGCTGAGACAAGGAGAAATGGCCCGCCGTGTAGATAGAAGATTTGATGGTTAGTCGATAGCTCTTCTCGGTCGTCAGAGACAGAGGAGGAGAGCACAGAGAGGGGCCACACATGGACCTTGATTCTATGGAAACGCATTATTTGTGAAGATTACCTGAAACGGTCTCAGAGAATCATTTTGGCATGAACTAACCTTGAACATTCCCATACTTATGTAAATGATCTCCATCAGTGGTAATCAATGAATGGAATAGCCTTGAAGTTCTTAAATGTTACACAGAGCGTTTTCGGTTGTTAGTTTGGTCATAACAGCCTTGTAAGACAAGATGAGGGTCACACTGTCAATTCATCTTTTTGGCCCCCTCACAAGTGCAATCTGATTGTTTTCGTTGATAGTGTTGTGTATATGGTTAAAATGTTGTGCAATTTAAAATGTGTGCACCTGCTGCTTTTCTCTCAGTGATTTTAGAAGAAGGTTGCCTGCAAGCTGTCAGTCCACTTCAAGGATGTGTTGTCTGTCCTCGTAAGGCCGCTGTCTGAGTGGAAGAAGGACACAGTGACACGAAGCCCCTGAGGGACGAGTTCATCACCGACTCTGGCAGGAGGCATGAATGACGTCTGACATGTGGCCGGACTCTGAGTGCCGCCTGCTGCTAAATGCTGCACAGAAAAAGCCCTCTGATTGACCAGATCTGACACAAAAACAAGTGAGCACACAAGCCTGCGTTCACACAAGGAGGTGTGATGACTAGACGAGGATAACAGGATTTCCCTGCTGGTGTAATACTTACACCCATGCCTGGAACAATTTGTTTATTGATGGATAAATATTTTTATGTAATCAGCTTTGTGTCATTAATATTATTCAAGCAAAACAATTACTAAAGAATTTTTCCCACGTTCTTGGTTCTTGTCAAAACTAAAAAAATAAGTCTAATGTTATTATTTATTTATTTTATTAAATCGGAATACAAAACCCCAAAGAAGAATTTGTACTAAATGTGCATGCTTTTTATAACTACTTTTATCTCTTTTGCTAAAGTTGTCCAAAAACTAGTCTAGTTAGTTTTTAAAGACCAACAGATTTGAAGTTTAGGATTGCAGAGGCTTAGTGCTGGTGGGAAGCATGGGTCTTTTAAACAGTATGTTCTCCATTTCATCAAAGTTTTTTTTTTTTTCTTTTTTTTTTCTGCAGCTCACTTTATGTTGTTTTTATAGACATTGTTTACTTTGGCAGATAAAACTATTTTTTTAAGTTCAGTAAAAAAAAACTAATAAGCTGGAGTACATCCCTCAACTGTAAGTAGATGAGCCCAGCTGGAAAAAAAAAGGGGGTGTGAGATCATCTTCAGAAAAAAAATGAGTATAAAATGTTGGAGCTTAATGGTCAACAACAAACCAAACAATGGTTAAATAATCATTTTAGTTGTTCAATAATTTAAACAAAAATAAAGACAATTTATGTTCTTGTGATTTACTGTCGACTTTAGGGAGATGCTGGATTGTTTTTTTCATGCATAAAAAACGGTCAACACACCAACAAAACTTGGAACCTCGGTCAGTCTCTGTGACGTGCGTGCAGAGTTGTTTGTGTCTAAAATGCATGAGAATGTGTGCAGTGAGCTGGGACTATATGCATGGCCGCACCCACTTTAATGCATGAAGCCTATTTACTGCTCATTCATATTTATCTCCAGCACATGTGTGTGTTCTGGCCAACAGCTGTTCCTGAGCAGGTAGCCATGCACTTGCAAGTTTTGAATGTGAAGCGGCCCTCTGGTGCAGCAAGTGAAGTTCACACACTTCAGGTGTTTGCAAGCAGTCTGACAATCCTGATAGTTTCTGTATGAAGTCATGTTTTCTGTGAAAAACACAGTGAGAAGCTATAACAACTCTCAGTGTCAGGCTAATTCGCAAAGAACACACACACACGCAGAACCAGACACACACTCAGCACCTATCAATGAGGATACTGAGTCATCGATTAAGTAGAGTCACGATTATCTTAACCTTCGCCCTGAGGCTCCTCTGCTTCTACAAACGAACAAGACGCTCCATCACAGTGAGAATAATGGTGTGTTACATCTGTTAGTCACTGACAGTAAACATTTACTTCACACAAAAATCATCCATGGGAATCTCATATTGGTCAAATTGATTTTATTAAATTGCATATTGCTTTCTAAAGATTTTATTTTCCATCCTATTTCTGTTGACTGTAGTTTGGATTCCCATCTGGGTCAGGTGGCTCCTGCGAAATATGTATGACAAGCCAGCAGAACTGTGAGCGACCGCCTACTGGGAGAAAACTATTAGAACAATGTTGCCACATTTACAGTGAACAATGGGTTAAATAAAATGACCTAAACACTCACTTATCTAACACAGTTTGACATTCAAATTAACAATCGCTGCTTAATTTATTAATTTACAATGTGCTTGGCAGCAAGATCACACATTTTTAAACTACTGTAAATAAATCTCTTCTTGGATTTATTTATTAACCTCAAACTTTGTTGAATCACATTTCAGCTGAATTCCAGGATTCAGATAGAAATCTATAAGCATCCCATTTTCTACACTGTATAAAAAGAAAGTGTAACAAAATTAAAAGTCTTAAGGCAACAATAATTATGATACTAAAGCTTTAAGTTTTTGTAGATTCAGTAAAAGTTGTAGGGATTTTAAAGTTTTACGTTTTACCAACTTTGATTCCTGAATCTTTCCTACTCTCATTTAATCAGTGACTAAAACAATATTTTAGACTAACTATGAATGATATATATCCCATCTTGAAAATAAGCTATGGACACAAAGATTAAGTGGATTTTAGTTTGTATGGAAGGAAGAGCAGCCACTTTATATTAAGAAGAGTGTATAATGGACAGCTTAGTTTGACAAGTTGTTGTGCTCTGATTGTAGATTCTTTTAAGACATTTGGGCTTATTAAGGTTCATTATTGGGAAATCCCTGCATTTTTAAAACATAGAACATGTGCTTATAATACTACCTATTTGACTTTTTCTTTACTATGATTTAGATCCAAACTCAACTATGTGTGTCAATCTGAATGTTTGACAACATTGATTCTCTTTCCTGTTTCTCCCGTGTATTGCTTTTGACTTTTAACGTCCCACCGTCTCTTCCTCTATCAGCATCACCCCCACCCACACACGTCTTTCTCCATCTCACTCCGCCTCTGACACCCTGATCAATTCCCCATCAAATCCTAATGCTGCGGTTTAACTCAAGTGTGGCATCTTAATTAGAACGATAACTGCACACTGTCAGGGTCATCGACTGCGCCGGACGCCAACCAATGCCTCTCATCGACAGGCTGCCAGCGCTCAGAGAGGCTCTGAAAGCGGGGGGCAGGCAGACGGAGGGCGGGGTGGACATAGAAAACTGGACGGCCAGAGTTGAGGATGAGATAGGTGGGTTACCAGTGGAGGGAAAGAGCTACGTTTTACCAGAGAGGGAAGGAAATTAAGACATCTGAGGATTGCCCATTGTTTGGTCAAGTATTGCTCCACTTGGCTTCAGTTAACACTCAAGAGAATTGATAGCTGTAAGGTTTTCTAAGAATAGGATGGGATTGAAAAAGCAGACAGTGAAAAAGAGGTCAAGTCAAATGAAACAGAAGACTGTCACAGGAAGGACAGTTCTGACAATGGTTGCAAAAAAAATACTTTGATGTATGATAAACAGTAAAGAGAAAGATTTAATATAAAGCCATTAAAGTGAAATCTAGCAATTATGAAGGCTACATTAAATTTTATTACAGAATCAAAAATGTATCATGAATAAGGTTAATTTCTCTCATTTCTATTAAATCTGAATCTGCGGGATGATTATTTTTAATGATCTGTCATAAAAACACATGGACGTGCATGTAATCCTGTTGGATTATATCCAAGTCAAGAGACTTGGTAAAATTTATATAATTCAGTGGGAAAAGAACCCCTAAAACAAAATTTTACAAGATGACATGAAATTAGATGACACACTTTATATGGCAACAGGGAATAATGTTATGTCTTTGTGTTCTTTGTTGTACTCAGGTGGAAAGTGTTTGTCTCAGGTGTTGTCACAGAAGACAGACAAATAGCCATCGCAAACAGAGTTACCCACCTTCACCTGTAGACACACAGTTGTCAGCCACAGCACACTCTGTGCTAAAAGAAGCATTTTTCACACCAGGCAGGGAATTCCCTCCTGTTCATCTTGTCAAGTGGCCATTTGTCCTCTTTTTTTCCCCCTCTTTCCTCTGAGGAGAGATGAGGAGGAGAAAAGGCGTGAGAACAAGAGATGAGAGACAGAGACAGGAGGAGCAAGTTTCCCTTTTTCTTGTGACAAATAAATAAATCAATAAATCATTGCAGGCCTTTGACGGTTGTGGTGAAGGGGGGCTGCCCGTTCTTCATAGACTATTTATGAAGCTGTCGTCGCCGTCCGCCTTTCTGCAAGTGTGTGTTGGACAGCCGCTCGCGTCGCGAGTGAGAGCACTGTCTGAAATATTTAAATGTTTGCGTGCATTTCACACTGGACTTGTGGCCCCTCTCGAAGGATGCTGTGGACTTTATGGGGGGGATGGGCAGGAGGTGAGATGTGTTTGTCAACATGTTTGTTTATAACAAATCTGACCGCCAGTGACCGGATGTAAATAAAGCAACCTTGATGCTCCTCATCTGTCACTCAAAGCTTCCTCAGTTGTTTTCTCTCTATGGTATTGTTGTGAACAAGGATTGCAACAATGTTTGGAATATGCAACTATTATTAATTATGAGAATTATTTAATAAGATCAACAACATTTTTTTTGTTTTTGTTTTTGTTTGTTAAACAAGTCGGGACACTACCTGATGACCAGCAATCATTAGCCAAACATGTTCAGTGTCACTGATAAACTGATGCTGTGTCACCTAATGCTACCAGGATCCTGTGACCATATGCTAACAACTGTCGCTACGGTTAGCATACAGAATTGAGCTATGCAGTGTTATGCTAATCAATAGGCAGACATTGACATCTTATTGGCTGTTTCATATTTGGGTTTACTATATGTTCTCTGCGCACTTTTCACATGGATGGTTAAGATTTTGTAGTCGAGTGTACCTATACGCACATATTTCTTGTGACAAAGTCCTTATTTTCCCACAATCTGAAAGGACACCAGCAAGCTTGATGAGCTTGTTGTGTGCATAGCTCAGTTTCCCCTCTACCAGGGCAGCTGTTGGAGCGGCACAAAGTGCCAGTCTGGCCAATGTGCGACTGTGAAAGTTTCAAAAGTTTTCTTTTCCACCCAGCAGGTGAGAAGAGTTGGAGGCACTTAGATCTGTGCCTCCAATTCAGGTGTGTCACCCTGGACTGGCTTCAAAATGCTAACCTACAGGCTTTTCATATTCATGTTCTACTCTGTATTGCTTGAAATAAGTTTAACAGCATTCTCTGTTGTAAACGATTATTCTTATTGTGGCCATAACAAGAACAAAATTCTCTTTAAATGTGATTTATATGTAACGTGTTCCTTGAAAACTTCATGACTTCTTTGAAACTGGAAGAGAAGACACTCCACTTAGATTCCTGCAAAGGACGTTTATTTTTGTCAATTCAATCTAATGTCTTGTACTTTGAGTCATGATCTATATCTTATGATAGGCAAGGGACAGAATGTGGATGCACCGATCAATTAGGGGAATTGCCTTTCTATTCTACTAAACTATTTATTTACCATAACACCCTAGAGTAACAGCTTTATTACTCCAATCAAAATCCTTTCCTCCTTATCTATTATTCTGTCTTCCCCAAATGAACAAAATGCTTGAATTCCCCTCCCTTGATTCAAACACTCAACCCAAACCCAGAAGGAGCACTCAACTTTTTTCAAAATGAGATTAATGAGAAAATAGAAAATATGAAATACCAGCAGATTGTCTGGTGTCTTTCAGAGCTCCACTGGGTACCTCTGTGTCTGAGTGGACCTTCACTGGGCATCAGTTCTTTACTAAATTAGAGTTTAGATCCAAATGGAGCTCTGCCAAAGAGTACCACTTCTCCAACCTGCAGTAATCCAGGTTTTACAGGAAGATTATCCAGATTATTACACCAGCTCTGGGTCAACAGACCCTGAACTCAAATTACTAAAAAAAAAAAAAAAAAGGGCTGATTGAAAACATTGCTAATTTTTACTTTAGGATAATCCTCAAATGAGTATTAGTACCTTGTAAAATCTCTATGGGAGGGCTAAAGCTGAAGTCTCTTAGACATGCAGTGAAACACTTACCTAATAATTAGTTTTCTTTGGTCTCTATTCAGTTTGGCTATATTTTTTAAATTCCCTCCCAGAACTTTTATAAATTTGAATCATATGTAAATGCTGTGTGTTGTGAATATGTTTATGTTTAACTCTATAGTTCTCTTTTAAGGGATACATTTTTTACTCATTTTAGATTTATACTGTTCCCATCAAACTCATTCTGTCTATGGTTCCATTTTGCCACATATATTTATGTCTTCAAGCCACGACCAATAAAGTGGATCTAACAAATCTCGTCTAAGCTTAAGGTCTTGTTTCTCGTTTAGTCAAAGCAGAAGTGCTCCTTCTGGGTCGGAGGTGGAGGAGACTTGTCTGCAGGAGTTGTTTTAATCATGACTGATAGAATGAAGCACAAGATGGTTGGACATTGATGGTTCTACCAAAGAGACTAGAATTACAGGTGCAACTTCAGCCAAAGTTGTTAAATTAGGAAACATTTCTCCAATTGAAGTAATGAGCAGTCAGCAAGAGTCTATGAACAAGATTTACTAATTTAGTTACCTGTATTATCTGAGTAAAGTTGAAAATGTATGCACCACGTAGCCTCCAGATGTTTCTATTAGCGGTTCAAGTTTTTTTTTTATCTGGTCAAATAAAGGTTGTTGTTATTATTATTATTATTATTATTATTATTATTATTATTATTATTATTATTATTATTATTATTATTATTATTATTATTACCCTGCCACAATCTGAAACTGAGACAGAGTCAGTGGAAACAAAGTTTGTGTGTCAGTCACAAATGTTTGGTAGGAAATAAGGAGTAAATCTCTATTAAAGCCGACAAGTATAGTACATCATGAGAGTGATGGTTGCACAGTCTGTGCTACTGTGTCAGACATGTAACTGTGCTGTAGCATCATTTTACCACAGTTGTCTATCTTCATACACCATAGAAATGTTAGTATGTAAATGTGTGGCGACAATATTAGAAATCAGCTCAGTTTTTTTCTTTTCCTTGAGAGTTTTACAGCTGACAATAATCTGTGGATTGAAACTCAGAGGCTAGTTTTGTAGGCTCTCAAAACATTCCCTGTAAATTAACTTTTCAGAAGCTGCTACATTTTAGCTCCCGTGGAAAACTTTCTTTTGCATTTTCCCCACACATTTTAAGCACACTCAAATAAACCCACATCCAACGCTTACCTGTCAATGACTACGTGAAAATAAACTGAACTGAAGCTTTAAAAGGCTCTCTGAAAACTCGGTGATAAACTTTTGACACCAGTGACACTCCCCGTTCTCACAAGGATATCTTGGTTGCCCTCCTTCATGGTGAGTGTGTGTACCTGTGCAGCATAACACTATGAGAGTGATCCAGAGCGCAAACACTAGATTAAGCACTGTGAGCGCTGGCGGCGACGCTGAGATTTAAACTCATTCTGTCTGCGGCTGCTTCAGATAACGAGCTGAATCAGCATGCACCATGAACACACACACAAACACAGCGTTAAAGTGAGCGCGCCTCTGACATCCAGAGAGAAACGGGAGAGAGGCACGAGCTGATATAATGAGCTAAGGTCCTTTTAGAGACACAACTGTCACTTTATCATCTCTTGTCTTCTTTTTTTTTCTACATTTCTTTTTCCTCGACATCCTTGTTTCAGAAAGGAGTTTCCTTTCTCAACAGCAGCAGTTCATAACATTTGGTTTAAGAGACTGACAAGGTCAAAAGTTTTAGTAAAGATGTCAAAGTTTACTTAATATCCAGACTTGTTTGCCCTAATCTGAAGATCTCATTGACATCGGGTGACCCAATGCAGCAGTACCAGACTCAGCAGTTCATCTAGATCCTAAGAACAAAGCACATACCTTTGATGACAACAATGCGCCTCTTCTGGTTAGGAAAGACATGTGGCTCGAGAAAGGGGGAAGAAGCGATCTACATTAAATATAACAAAATAACATTAAGCAGTGGAGGTGGGGTGAGGTTCAACCATTCACATCCAAAGACGTGAAGAAAGCAGCTTATATCTTGGCTTTATTAAGCACCATTTTACAAGTGATACTGACCCAAACAATGGACGGGTAGTTGGGCTGAGCCCTTGACTTCTGTGACTTTAATGGCTCTATTCATTTGATTGTTGGGAACTGTAATTTATAAGCTTGATGCTCTGAGCTCATAGTCACTCCACACGAAAGAAATGCCCAACATGATGGCATGCAGAGACTAGAAAACCCATTTGCCTTTTTCTATAAAAAAGCAATGTGCAGAAAAGAAATTGTGAGCAAGAAATGGAGGTATGGCAAGCCCAATGGAGATATAATAGACAGTTTTGTAAAGCATGATCAAAATTTTAAAAACACCACTAAATATGCCACCATACAACATCAGATACTAAATGAATACAGGTAGGTACTTATATAGCACAAACGGCATTTAAACGGTTGTTTTATTTTAATTTTATAATATTATAGCATTGTGATTTACTTCTGTGTTGTATTTTTTTGTCATTTTTGATTGACCTCCTTAGCATGTTTTTAATTTCAATTTGAAGTCTGTGGCAGATGAATCCTGACTTTCTATTGCAGCAATTATGCTTATTTACACATTTTGTCAAAATCAATATCGGCAAGTCTAAGACGATTTATTGATTATTGTCAAATTTTATTTGTTAGGCACATGTGTAAAAGGAAGGTTAAATTGTCCATCAGTATCACCCCAAGTCTAAAGCGTTGACATGGATCAGTAGAATGAATTAGGACACTTTGGAAAAAGTGGCTTTAAAACAACTGGATTTGCTAATTACAAATTTTATCCAGTGAGGAAAAACACTCTAAAAATCCATCTTAGATAAATAGGAAAAGTAAAATTGGTTCATCAAATCATTTGTACAAATACTTTATTAACCTATTTTATGTTTAGCAGCATCAGGAAACAAATGAAAAACATGATTTTGAAGCCTGCATTTGATAGCTCTGGTGGCTTCCGCTTTTTTTTTTTTTTCATATATATCAAATTTGATCAAAAGTTGTTATTTTACTTACCATTCAACAAAAATAATTAGTAACTATCAACCAAGAAAAAAAAAAAAAAAAAAAAAAACCTTTTATCACAAGGTTCATGTAGACAGAACTGCTTTACGCATGCAAAACTAAATGTTTTAAAATTTTACATTAACCATTAACTCTTGATAAGTTTAGAATGTTTTTTTTCACAATTAGATGAGAGCAGAATCCATTATACTTTAGAAAAAATCATCCTACAACATTTTTTGTTTGCCTGTTTTAGATTAGCACTGCAAAGCGTTGGCTCGGCTGCTTCTTCCTCTACAGACGTTGGCCTCTTTGTTAGCTTCGGATCACTTTCAGAGTCCCGCTGTCACTGCTAACAGCAGCATGACCCTGATGACCCTGTCTTATATCCTCTCCCTTATCTATCCCAACTCAGCAGCCTGCACCCAGGCCGTCCCGCGTACCCTGCTGGTACCACTCCCCAAGAGGAGCAGAAGGTGGAGGAGGTGGTGCAGAGCTTCAGGCCTGTCGCTGCTCATTTCAGGTTAGCTCGTGTGCATTAGCACCAACAGAAGTGACAGCTGTCAGCGTCACCGAGCTCGCTCCGGATGCTACCCCCACCTCCCACCAACCCATCCGTCCTTGGAGTGTGGCCAGGTTGAAGAAGAAGAGGACAGAAGCATGTTAAACAAGGAAGGAAAACAGAAATCTGTACTTAAAGGAGAGAGAGGTGAGTAAGGAAAACATTCTAAGGAAAGGAAAGAGAAAAGAAGCAATAACCGTCATACAATTTAGAAATTTTTTTTTTTTTAAAGAGGGAGAAAAGACTCTGAACCATTAAAAATCAAAATAGGTTAGGATAACTTAAGGAATGGAAGATAGAGAAGAAAAATTAATAAGATAAAAAAAGAAATTACCTTTATTTGTCTCTGAGAAGGGTAATTCAGTGAATTTCCAAAAACATGAACCCACATGCAGAGTAACAGTCACTAAAACTAAATTAAAAGAGTAAAAACTATGTGCAAGTATTTGATCAGTAGAGAAAAAATATCCTAACTTATGCATGTGAAGTAAATGTGACAGTTTTTGTTTGTTTGTTTGTTTGTTTGTTTGTTTGTTTGTTTGTTTTGTACAGAATGTTTTATTGGTCCATTATGAAGTTAGTCAAAATAAAATCTGACCCTTAGCCGACTTGTGACCAGTGCAACCAAGCAATAGTAGACCACTTTCATCTGTTTTGACTTTTGTTTAAATTATTAACCACAAAGAAGATCATTTGAAAGCATTGTTCTCTGTCTTACCTGATGATGTTGAGATGGAAGGAGACGTAGCACTCTGCACACTGGTAAAAAAAAAAAAAAAAGTCATTATCCAGAGTGAAAAATGTTCTGCACCAGCATTGGCTGAATGGCCACTCAGAGAGGAAGAAGACATTGCATTAAAAGCAAGATAGAAAGTTGTTGTTTTTTTTTGTTTTGTTTTGTTTTTTCATCTGTTGAGGCAGGAGCTATTGGCCAAACGTGGTATGATGTTTCATATATTTATCAGAAACAGATAACTGTCTGTTTCTGATATATACACGCACTATATACAATTATATTAAAAAAAAAAGAGAAGCCAGTAATGGGACAGGAGGGGGAAAGGGAGGAACAAGGAGAAGAAATAAGGCCAAATATTGTGTCATTAAATGATTAAACAGTGATGCAAATGACAAGCGCTTTTATTAGAAATGATCCTTTCCCAGTCATTAAATCATATGAAAACGTACATTAAAGCTGCTTCAAAACCTCGTATCCCAACCTACACCCTGCTGTTGGCCTCTCTGTGGCCCCGGAGCTCCTCCGGGTCCGTGTGCGAGCAGTGCCGCCTGCTGGCCAGGGGCGGAGCCGCAGCCTGCCGCAGTCAGCGCTCTGAGTTCTGCGGAGCTTCACATCCACTCTAACAGCAGCTGTGGAGCTGCGGACACGGGACAATTATTCTGACTAGCTCGAGAAATCAACGAGGTTTACTTGATGTAAGTATGCTTATTTTCTTTTTAGTTTGTCATTGTGTATTTTTTTAAAATATTTTTTTTTCTAGGAAGATCAAACAGATTTACATTTTAATGATTACTTCTGCTTCAGGTCACGAAAAAGATGTTAATGAAAAACTAAATGATAAGTGTTTATTTTCTTGTTTATTCTTTACATGAACAAAGATGGAAGGAAAGTAGCACTCTGTAAACTGGTAAAAAAAAAAAAGATCCAAAATGAATGCTTCATTTTAATATACAGCATTTCAGAATCCCCTTATTCTATTATATTTTTAATCTTTACTTTATAAAATAACAGATATTAAATAAAGGGCCACCAGATTTTATTTTTATTTTTTAATTTTAGCATTTTTAAATAGAATTTCCTCAATCTCTCCACTACTTTTTTGGAATATGCAAAGTGTTATTTAAAAACAATTTAAATAAATAAATAAAAATATAAATAAAAATCTTGCCGGTGAATAGGTCCAGGGAGTTTTATCTGGGATTCAACATAAAAATCAAGTGTGGAAGTTTCAATCCAGTAACACTACCTCTGTCCTGTTTTTGTTGTTTACGTCATGTACCTTATGTTAAAGTAGCGCTTAGCGTCTTGTTTTCACAATGTTTGCTGCAGGGGTCAGAGGTCCCTGTAATGATTGCATGAAGACCATGGATTCCTGAGGTGCAGACAGAACATGCTCACACTCTGCTTTCATTGACTCCTAGCACAGAAAGAGAGTGAAGACCACCACAAGAAGCTTTAATAAATGTACACATGAATAAATAAAACACACACACGTAGAACTATCAGCACCGCGGCAGAGCGGCTGTCTTGATTCCTAGACAGACACACTCATGCACTATTAATGGGATCCCTCTCTAAAACCATGGGATTCCTTTGCCAAGTGCAACCCTTTTCTTCAGTGTGTGTGAGTGTGAGTGGGTTTGTGGGTGTGGGTGTTTGCAGGAGGAGTGGACAGGGGGGTGGCATCCACTGGCCCAGGGGTGCGATTTTAGTTTGCTGGAGAGAGGGGAACTGAGTGGTCCCAAGACCCCAGAAAACCCCAAGGCTTGAAATCAACCCTCACCGCGCTCATACACTCAAAACATCCCGGATCTCCCGCTGACATGCAGAAGGGTCCTTTATTTTTATTTATTTGTTTTATCCAGAAGCGGAGTGATCCAGTTTACGGCTCTGGAGATCACTTTCTGCTTCTTAAAATAAATGAAAACCATCTTTATCTGCAAGGAAATTGTTTAGATGTTGCTAGAAAGATTCAGCAAAAGTAGATGCACAGACTCTTTCAAATAGCAGTTTGATAACAATTTTTCTTTATTATAATAATAATAATAAGTATTATTATTATAAAAAATAATAATTATTATTAATATTATTATTATTATTATTATTATTATTATTATTATTATTCATATTGGTCTTATTGCTCCTCAGAGGAGGAGTGTCAGAAAGATTGTAATGAAAAAGAACAACATTAAGTTTCCTTTTAACTTGAGATGCAGTGATCAGTCTGTCAGAGATCAGAAATAGTTCAGTTTTCCTCAAACAGCTTTGATTGCTGCATCGGATGATCAGGTTTTCTATTTTTGTTATTAAATCCCTCAAAAATAAGAAATTCCATCATTTTCAGTCCATAAATTCATGAGCCATCTGCATGAACTTTGATGTGCTACTTAGAGACTTTAAACATTTGTTTTTATTCAGCATGCCAATTCTGCCTGCCAACAGAATGAAAATATCAGAACTGGTCAAATTCTGAACTGGATGGTCAGAACTCAATGGAAACCAAATAGGAGAAGACTGATCTGCATCTTACATTCTTACAAATTTCTGGATTTTGTCTCTCGAAGCATTTTTGTGCATTATATTTAGAGTTACTTGCTCTGCTTTGAGTATCCACAGCCAGCTGGTTAAAAACAGACTAAATCATTCATGCGCACCTTGTGGTTTTTATTGTTACAGTTAAAAATTTTGAAAGAAAACTATTTTTATGTAAGTAGACAAATAGCTTAATGAAATAAAAGACTTCACTGTAAAATCATTGAAAATTATTTGTGTTTTGCATAATCAGATTGAGAATTTTCAGGATTTTTTCTTTCTTTACAAACCTGTCTAATTTTTTTTTCCTTATGTGTAGCAAATGGTTTACATCTATTGTTTTTTTTACCAGTTTTACTTCTGGTTGATTCTAAAGCTTTTTACAAGCCTACATTTGACCTGTCACCAGCTTCCAAAGTACAATTTCAGGGGGGAGGGAAATTAGTCACATATGTTTGAAACAATTATTTGCTTGGATAAATCATTACTTGCACAAACATATAATCAATCCTCATTTGAACTAATCCTATTAAACCATATCAACCGAATACATTGGTCATTCTTTTCCAGCTGTTGATGTTCTTTAGCATTTCTTTTTATTGTATTTCACTCACTGCTTTCTTTTCTTTCAGTAGCAAGCAAATATAATTTGAAGCATACAGAATATAGACTGAGTAAATGCTTTAAATGGTAAAAAGAAATCTTAGCACAAAAATTAAACCAGTTTTGTACAGTAAATAACTTACAACAATCAAAAGTGGATCAGTGAGAAAATAAGTAGCCAAGTGAGAATTGAATGGATCAGAGTAAGGAAAAAAAACAAGATTTTTAATTGGTAACATAAGTAATAGACCTAAGTTTCCACAGCATGCTATCAATTTTCACTTGATTTCAGGTCCTGGCACTTTTAAAATGTATTGCCATTTTCCAAACATAATTGCTTCTTTATTTATCAAATCTGACTACTGGCTAAAACAAGAGCACCAATTTTATTCTACAGACAAGTCCCCCAAATGCACCCAAATATATTCATTGATTAAATTTTGGAAGACTTTATTGAAGAAATATTGTGGCTACTAATTTTCGGATAGTGCATTTCCCTCCACTTTGATATTGATTGAAAATCAATATCAAAATGATATTGATTTTGTTTGGTGTTGCGATTACCAAATGTTCTTGGTCAAATGTGAAATAAAAATAGCATTTCAGATACTGAAAGTCATTGTCTCTTAAGCTTACTTTTTGTATATATTTGGAGAGAATTGTAAATCATTTAACATTATGCAAAATGTAACAAAATATAAGAAAGTAAAACTTTGATCAACCAGGATGTGTTAAATATAAAAATGCTACCTTACCATATCCATGTGCTTAATGAATTCATTTAAGAGGTGAGAGAGTTTAGTTTAAAAACAGCAGTCGAGTTCATTTGAAATGAAAAGATTTATGTAAATTAATCCACTTTTAAGTGTTTAATAGTTTGATCTCTGAATGTTGCTGTTTCTGTGCAGGTTTTAAACACTGCATTGTTCTGAAACTACAAAGTGTGTGATTTGGTGAAATACTTCAGCAGACTGAATAAAAAATGAGAGCATGAAGCAGCTGTTCCATATTTATTACACAAAAGGCACTTAGAGGCTGAAGGCTGCTGAGGAAAATCTGTATTTCGGCTGCCGTGTTACACATCTGAGAACGCAGCTGCACTGTACCAGATGTTTGTGGTTTTTGTTTTTGTTTTTGTTTTATTTATTTATTCATTTATTTATTTGTTCTCTGCAGAACGGGATTTACCTCTGAATTATGGAACAGTCCCCTTTCTCTCCTTAAGTAAAAAATAACATCTGTCCGGCAAATGGAGAGCTTAGTGTTTCTCTATAATTAATGGTAAAAGCCTCCAGAGCTGCACATGAAATATACATCCTCCACAAAGCAACCCACCACCATAACAAAGAGAGCAAGAGAACACAGAGGAAGAGGAGGAGGGACAGTGGGTCAGTGAGAAGAGAGATTTAAAGAAGAGCTTAGAGTCTAACAGCACAGAAGATAAATATGTATTTAAATGAAAAAAAAAAATTGCAAATCTTCTAACGAATAATCTTTCAAGACAACCTGAAAAAATGACAAATATTACAACCACATTTTCACTTTTGGATCGACACTTTATTTTGTTGTGGGAATAAGATGCTAATGGAGTTCACTGCATAATTATTAGCAAACAAGAAGTGCCAAATCCTGTTAAATAAGTACATTTTGTTGCAGTTCAGTAAATTTACATTGAAAAAGAATAACTTTTTAAAAAGTATTAATCTGAACAAATTTATTAGTTGGGAGAAATTCTTTAGTAAAATTTTAATTTTTCTTTACAAAATCTTTGATGCCCTTTTTTTCTAAAGAAAATTATTTTATCAAAGATTTTAGATTTACACTACATAATTTATTTTATTCAAGTCCTGGATTTTTTTACTTTGTAATCCATGCTGTTTAAATATGATTTGGCTTGTGTCTTTTAGCTCGTCATTGAAATGGGAAAGACGAGAACATGCCTTTGAAGTGTGTTCATCTTTCTAAATAAAGAAAAGTTACCATAAAATACGAGCATGCCCATATCCATACTCATAGCGCGATCAAGATAAGGGGGCTGGACAAGGTCCTGAGTTTCTCTTGAGAAGACACAGGAGGAAGACAAAAATCTCCAACGGTCATTTTTAGAGAGTATGGTATGCTTCTGTGACCAAATCTCAAAAACAGCCACTAATTTCTTTTTACATTCTTCCCAGAAGAATGAAAGGTTTGTCATATAAAAGTCTCTTCTGTCTTACTGCCACATGTAAACATGGGGCACTTGAGAAACTGTACCGGGACTTTATCTGGAAGTCTGTGCTGTGGTAAAGATGACAGTTAGATTGAACCAATGACAACTTCAAGAAGGGCAGGTATCAAACAAAGGAGATAAATTTAGAAAATGAATCCCCTGCTTTGTATGAAGGAAAATCTGTGACGCTGCAGGACCTTTTCAGCCTCAAACCCCCTGCTAACTTTTAGCTGCTTTCTGCCTGAGCATCCACATAGATAAAAGTGTGTTATGTTTCAGTGCGCAGTATTATTTTGCATTATTTGGAGGTGTACAGCGAGAAGGTGACCTGACAGACTTTACAGTCAAAAATCTCTTTAGTGTGTAAATATCCTGATGTTCATATTCAGTCAGCGTAAATTAGGCCATAAAAAGGATCTTGGAACTTTAAATTTGAGTTTCTTTTTTGAGAAACAACCGTTTCATATTTTTCATTGCCTTCTTTCAGTGACATATGATCACTTTGCTGTCACAAAGAGCTTGGACTTTGTGTAAATGTTTGTATTCAAAAGATTTTTTTTATACAGCATTTTTTTTTATACCCTGAGCTGCAGCAAGTTCTGAAGAAGACAGGTGCATCATTTTCATCTTTAAAAGCTCAAGCTCTATTAAAATTGATCGTCTCACTTCAAATTGACTTTCCTTTCAGGAAGTATAATAAATGCTTCTGTCTACATAAGGACTGAGACTTGAAAAAACTTCTTAACGACTTTGACAATACAGAACAAAGATCACTGAGGCATGTTGTCTGATCATAAAATCCACCCTTCTTTTTTCACATTTCCCTGCTGCACAGTAAATGATGTCATTTATCAAAAGACGCATTTATCTGCAAAATTATTTATTATGATATTCCATGAGAGACAGCTGTTCATGACCAAAGTGATGTGTATTATGTACAATAAAACTGTAGAGTGAAAAGTCAACCACGTGGTGTGGTGATAAATGGCTGAAACACAATGTAAACACATAAACACAAACATTTTTGTTGACATATACTCGGTTCCAGAAGCACTGAGCTGTTCCAGCTGCTCTGTTTCTTGATCAGAAGAAACTGAAGAAATTATTGTGGAGCGTAAACACTGAAGCACTCAAACCATCATGAGTGAATTGCACAGCGTCTGTGAACATTTGCACAAACACACACAGAGAGAGAGATGAGTGTGTGTTTACATGCTGTGAGGACAGGACACAGGCTGCAACAGATTATGGCTGAGCTTTGTGACCGACAGAGATGAGGGTTTTAACTAAAGATAGAGATGGGAGCTGAGGATTGAAGCAGGGGCAAAACATAGTCTGTACTGACCTCTACAGGGTAACGGGTGTCTCAGCAATCACATACAATCTACAACTTCTTACTATTACAAAAACTTACATTAAGACATGAAATTTCTTAAAAAAAAAAAAAAAAAAAAAACAGTTTACTAGCATAAATTGGAAAAAAAAAAAAAAAAAAAGACAGAGAGAGAAAAGCACCACTTCTGGTAAGGCGGAACCAAAAACATGCGCCGCCACACAAGTGGTCGGACTATTATAGATGTGGGACGGCAGCGATGGAAAGATGTCGGCGGCGATGATTCAGATGTCATGTCTCTATCGGGGCATGTTGGCCGTCAGGGCCACCGGCACAAGGACGCTGATCCCCGGGCTGGTCCCAGAACAATTTCGGGCCTTCTCCGTACGAAAGGATCCGGAGCTGGAGGAGAATCCGTTCTACAGCAAGTACCAGGACAAGATCCAGAAGCTGCGCAGGTCAGCGAGCGGACGGAGCTAGCAGCGTCCGAAACCCCGTCATGCAGTCGGCTATTTTAAAAATGATCACACACTACAGCACAGAGAGAAGTCAGTGGAGCCAAGGAAAGTGTGACTGAAAGACTTAATGTCAAATAATCATTTTTGGCTCATTAGTCCATGCTGTTGTATTAAGTCCGAAAATGATTTTAAACCTTATTTCATAAAAAAGTTGTCAAATGTTACCGCAATGTTATCCTATAGAAAAAAGACGTGAACATTTTAGACCAATTCAGCAGCAAGCTTGAACCTTGTGCCGAATTTTAGCCCATGGTTAGAAAGAGTGACATGACCAAAATAATCAACCTTTTTACATGCTAACTATTAAAAATGTTAGTTAAACTGGGAGGGGAATGCATTTCCTGCGAAAATGCAGTGTGTATGCTGTATATTGAATATATACAACATATATACAATATTCAATATACACAAATCAGAAGGATTTGAAATCAGTTGCAGAAATGTAAGAAGTAAGCAAAAGCAGCAGAATAAAGCAAAATCCTGGAAAGTGCAAACAGAAAAACTGTAGAAGAAAATTAATACCAGTTGTTTGAAAATGCTACAAAATGCATTGAGCACATTCACTGCAATAAGTCAAATGTAATCTAAATTGACTAAGCTACATATGTTTGCAGGACTGTACCGCAGCCTGCGGCCATAGTAACACAGTAAAGCATTCAGATTTTTGTACAAAAAGCAAATCTCAACTTCCATAAGAATACAACAGTATTCATCTCTCACTGGAGTCTCACTGTTTGTCTTGGCAGATTAAGCACAGGTCCATCAAAACACCAGGAGCCTGGAGGAAATGCGTTTTAAATTTTAAACAGCTAAATGCCTGTGAGAACTACTAACCTGCAGCTTTAAGGTGCATCCCTTCTGATCAACCTAATATACAGTAGATGGAAAAGGCTCTATTTCCATTGGTAGATTATATCACTTTCAACAAGACATTTTTTTCCATTTTTTCAAAGTAAAATAATCTGCTAATGGAAGTTGTCGTTTTTCCATCAATATTAAGAAATTATTGACTTAAGCTCCTCCACCTTGCTGAAAAGTTAGGTTTGTCTTATTTCAAATGTCCCAAGATATTTTCACTAGAAACTAGACCAAAAATACTAGTTAAGATTGTGTTCTTCCAGTGCTTTGGCAGTAAAATATGAAAAGTATTAAACTGAAGAGGCGTGTTGTGGAGTAAATAGTGATCAGTTTTCTGTTTGCTTTTAGTGCGAAACCCCAGGAATATAAGGAGCGACTGGAGAAGCGGCATGAAGCCAAGAAGGATGTCCTGGGACACTCCAAGCAGGCAGAGTTCGTCCAGGTCATGGAGCAGGAGGTGATGTTTCTGCTTAGCTCCTCGTTCAGGCATTGGTTATTTTTAATCAGAAAAAAAGAAATAACTCTTTTTTTTTTTTTTTTTTCTTCCTCTTTTTAGTTTGAGAAAAGAGATAAGATGGCAGCTGGTGATGGAGCATCTGGAGCTTTTACGAAAAACAAGGTGAGCATCAGATCTTGAATGTGTTTAGCATAGCAAAGTCACTGTTTGAAAGGCTGAAAAATATTTTCAGTGTGATTTTTTACAAAAATACTGAACAACGATTAAATACTATTAATTTAACTTTTTTATATATAAAAGAGAGAAATGAAAACCTTTCAGCTAGAGGAAGATGTGTAAAAATAATTTTATGCTCCTTTAGACATTAGGTTCCATCCTTAATCTGGAGATGATCAAGGACAAGACTGGTGAGGAGATCTCACAGGTGAGTTTGGTCTATGAGCTTTGTGGTTAAAATAATAATAATAACAATAAAAAAACAACACTTCAGGCTAAAACAGACTGCGTTTACTTGTGTTCTCTTACTGTGGATGGGAAAATTCAAAAGTAACATTCCACGATACCAAATGTCCAAGTCAGACCAAGTTCATTTGATTGAATTTAACTTCAAGCTAGATTTGGCTTGTAAGATGAAACCACATAGGTCTAAGCAAAGTCTATGTAGGTCACACTGTGTTCTCTCATCATGATCAAACTAAACTAACTAAAACAAAACTAAAATAAAATACAAGACATTTACAAGATAAAATAAAATACAAGACATTTTTTAAATTTTGTAGACGATTGGGTTCAGGTGATTTTTTTTTTTTCTGTTCTTTTTGTTGCTGAGGTCAAACCTTCAGATTCACTATCACTCTATAGCGCCCTCTGGGGGTGTTTATTTGTAAATCGCAAAATAGCTCCAGACTGAAATTTTTATCTTCTACTCCTCCAGCTTTGGATGCAGTTTTATTCAACCAAAGACACAATCAGCGCTGCCATTCCAGTGAGTTAATTACCGATGAATCCTCAATGTAAATAGTTTACATCTCCACTTTAAAAAGGTACAGACGATCATCTAATATCTGTCTTCTGTCTTGTTTTCAGTCCCAGATGTATGAGGTGATTTTCAGCAGATCCAAATCCTGTCCCATGGTAAGTGTGTGTGTGTGTGTGCGTGCGTGTGTGTGTGTGTGAAAGAGACGGATTGTGGACTACAGAACCATAAATCATTTCAGATTTTTCATAGCTAACTATTGTTCTATCATGGATTCCCTGTTCACCTCTGTCTGTGTGCTCCCTCCAGTTCCTTTACGCTCTGCCTCAGAAGGAGGGCTATGAGTTCTTTGTGGGTCAGTGGTCCAGACATGAGCTGCACTTCACCTCACTCATAAACATCCAGGTAAACCGATTCACATTTGATACCTCACACTTCCGACAGACAGGAAGTGAGCTCATCTTTAGTTCAGGTTGCTTCTCAAATTTTCCTTCAAATGTTTTTGTTCTTTGAAAGGCCTGGAAATATGAACTCTGGCAAAACAAATGTAATTAGGTCATTTGAAAGGTTAGTTGTTTGATTTAAGGTAATATCAATTCGATAAAATGTAACAATTTCAGTGAAATTTTTAGGCATATTGTACATGGCCAGAATGATCCACCCTTAATTTCTCATATCTGTAATTTTATTAATTTCCAAAAAACAAGCTGAGCATCCTCAAACATCCTCAAAGTCAAACACCATATCCTTTTGTATTTTCTGGTTTGCCATTATTTTAATATAAAATTGTCAGAATAAATTTATTCAGGTCCTTCCTGATCCAAAATTAAGTTTAAAAAGGCTTTACCCTGGATTATTTCCTAACAAACATGAAATATTAAATTAAAAAATACACCGAAAACGCAATGAAATGATATGAATGGATTAAAAACTTTTATGTATGAATCTCTAGATACTCTAGAGATTAAACTGTTAAACAATCTTCAAACAAATCTAGGATTTCTGTAATGTCAGACATTGACGTCATGACTTCACTTATTTACCAGCCTAATATGTTGATTGTACCGCTATACTTCTCCTAAAAATATCAGAACACATTTATCATGTAAATATTTTCTGCATGGACATCTAAAATCAGCAAATCTGTGTGAAAATATGTTTGCCAGCATTCAGTTTTTTTTTTTTTTTCCTGTGTTTGCACACAGACGCTTGGCGAGAACGCTCCGAGTCAGCTGATCCTCTACCACTATCCGGAGCTGAAGGAGGAGAAGGGCGTGGTACTCATGACAGCAGAGATGGATCCCAAGTTCATCGTAAGCCTGTTTTAAAATCTTGTTTTTTAAAATGTCTTCAGAGACATTTAAAGCATCTCTCTGTTTCTCAGACTGTCCACCAGGCTCAGTGCTTGGCCAATCAGGTGCAGCTGTTCTATGGCACACAGAGGCAGGAGACGTACCGATTGGTGGAGACGTTTAACTACCAGCCTGAAGACTTTAAGCACATGTCGGTGATAGCAGAGCTGGAGCAGAGCGGGCTGGGGTCAGCAGGCGCCCCAGGGGGCTCCTAAGATCAGAAGATGACCAGGGACTATTTATCTGTCTAGGACTGAAGCATCATGGCTCCTCTCTCCATGTGGATCCAAACTCTTAAATGGATATTGTGAGCAGAAAAGTCACAGGAACAGCATCTTATGAGTCGACATTTAGTCCACAAATAATGTGGTGGAATAAATGGAGTTGTTTGCCCCAGATTGGATCCAAGAGACTTTGTAAGCACTGAAGAAGTTAGGCTCAAAATTCTACATTTGATATTTAATTAAAAAAAAGAATCCCTCAACAGTCTGAGTGTTCTTTTCTTCGGTTATGCAGCGACATGCAGGTATTCAGCTTCTACCTCGTTACTTTTCACAATAATTGCTATATTCATTAATAACTAAAAGTGTTATAATGTGGGGGAGCTTTGTTTCAGCTGGACCTGGCCAGCTCATCATCTTAGATTCCATCTTGACTTCCATAGAGTTTCAGAGGATCTTTGAAGAAAATGTGACCTGATCCAGAACTGGAAACTATTGCATGCTATGGACTCAAAACATACTAGGAAGTCCTCCCAGGACTGGCTAAAAACAAAAAAATAAAAACTGCAATGGTTGAGTGAAAACTCAGATTTTGAATTGAGATTCTGAGGGGTGACCTGAAAGGAGCTGTCCATAAAATTAAATTTTTTTAAACATTTCATAGCTGAGGGTGAGGAGTTGTTAGGGCACTTGAAAATGTGGCCTAACATTTTCCTCATCAGATCTCACCATTTTAATATTCTTTTAATGAGTGAAACAAGGTTCATTTTTGGTTTCCACATGTAATTAAACCACTTTAAAATAAACACAGGTGACTTTTCATTTATATAAAACAATTCAATATTGGGTTCAGTGTTCTCACAAGTGAACTATGTGTTTATCAAGTTGATGGCATTTTATATATCAAAGACAGTGCACACCCCTAACTGTTTGGGACTGTCAGACATACAAACATGAATTCAATTTATCATGGTTGACTTTTTTCATACAAAATGACACAATACCAGATTTAAAAACAGAATACAAAACATTGAAATGAATAAAACCAAATAGACTGAAATAGTGTCTTCAAAGTTGCTGACAATAACATATTGAATGTATCATAAAGCAAAACGGAGACTTTCATTTTGACACTGTTACAAATTGTACTTTTGGGGTGAATTTTAAATTTTTCTGAAACCCAAACTAAAGAAAACATACAAAACATTTTTGTGCTTCATCTGTGCATACAAAAAACTATTGCTACAAAAAACAACTGAAGTGAAACAACACATTTTGACGGGAGACATTTACCTGAAACAAGCCGGCTGTTGTATGCGGCTGCTTTAGTCGCTAAAATTTAAAAAAACAACAAATATTTTCCCATTAACATCCTTAACTAAAGAAACTAAAACAGTGACTTGACTCGCATATACATACAAAAACTCACTGTTGACATTGGAATAGTCACACCACATGAAATACTTCACCAGAAAAAATAACAGCCTCAGTGTGAGTTTATTGTTGTAATAAAGCTATAAAATAAACAAACAAAAAAATTCACAGTGCATTAAAGATGTCTACACTATAAAAAAAAAACAAAAAAACAAAGCAAATGAAAATTCAAGTGCTTATAATGTAAAGAGAAATGAACTAAACAATTATTACAAGGAGAGTTGAGTGTCACCATAGTCATCCAAACTAAGAGATGTTTCTCATCGCCATGGTTACAGAATATTCTCAGAGAAACCTGAGTGGTACCTGAGTAGTACCACTACAGAGTTCATTCATAAATTTCCCTTCTCATCCAATTGATTGTTAGGGCATTTCTATGTTTTTTCGAAGGTACATGGTGACTGACTTTTCATCAAAACATTTAAAGCCACAGTTCCTGTCAATTTCTTTCTATTGTAAAACGAAATGAAAAAGCTACATTATGCCTTATAAATTACATTTTATACATATGGTTTGCTCTTAAATTGTTTCCTATTATAGTTTGGACTGGCGCGCAAAGATTGCAATAAATGAATAAATCTGGTTCTTTGGGTAATTATTTACCCAAAGATAAAAAATGTTCATCTTTAACTCATGTAAAAAGAGAAAAACAATCTCAAAATATTTCTTTCCATGCTTCATTTTCTGTTTTCCTCACAATCACAATCAGTAACTGATGCTCTGTTTAGGATTTTAGAACAATGCATTAGTGTTTTTTTTTTTAAATGCTCAGTGAGATTCTCACTGCGTACCCTTGCAAAAATGAAGGAAAAAACCTTGAGTCATTTGCAGTCAGAGCAACTTTTTGTTATTGCTGTTTTTTGGGGGGTTTTTTTTGACCGGTCAATGTGAAAGGGCACCCACTGTAGTGTGAACTGGAAATTGATCTCATTGGAAGCTTTTAATTGATAACTCCTCTCTCCAAATATTACTCTTTTAATGTTTTTCCCTCAGTATTTGCCTTCCTCAGCAGCTATTTTTTCTGCCTGTGCTAAATGACTGGATTAACAGCTGCATTACAAAGATGAATTTAAATCTTCTTGAATCTCCCCAGGTAATATTTTAATTCATTAAAACACAGTCAGCACCATTGGCTTATAATAAAACATTAAATATTTATACTGTTTTAATTCTTAATCACAATCCCTGTAGGATCCTTCAGCAATGTAAAAGATGTATCTTTTCTGGATAAAACCTTTTGTAGTAAAACCAATAAAATCAAATGGGTTTGTATATACAGTACAGTATATTCCCTCATTTGATGATAAGTGTCTTATTCCAAGAGGCTAATGCCGATGAAGACAAAGATTGAAAATAAAATAAAAACATCATTAAACTTTTTTAAGTAAGAAATTTGTGATTGATTTGTCTCAACATTTTTAAGTGAGGGTGATTTTTCTATTCTAAAATCAAGTGTAACAGAGTTACAAATGTGCTTTTTTTTTTAAATGATCATTTCTAATTCATTTTATATTGATAATATATTGTGAATATTATCCTATTCAGTTACTTTCATTTCTTGTTTTTGCCTGCGGCGGCCGCCTTTCTGCACTCAGCCTCATTTGTGTCTCCTGGACTTCCGTACTTGTTCCAGTCCTCACAGCTCCTCCGCTTCCCGGGAAAAGGCTGCTGTGGGTAAGTCAGAGGAACGTTCGCTTCTGCTGTGTACGTTTGTTTTCTGTATGGATGTTGTTGTTCACTTTTGAGATCTCTACCAGATGTTATTTATTATTGTGTTATTTTTGCCGTTTTGACCATCATTGTGGGTTTTCACAAACAGTTTTATTATGATTTCCTTTTTTTTTGTAATTTTGGCGCGAACAACTCGCACAACTCGGTTGAACATTGTTTTCATTTTCACATTTAGGGCTGAAGTGCAGGGAGAGTAAGTCGAAGAGGAGGTTCATTTGTTTTTATTCTTCTCTCCCAGGTATGTGTTTTTATTTTAAGTTATATTTTTTATCTCTGTTTATTTAACTCTGTCCCATTGTATTATGTTGTTGTGGCCACCAGGTGGCGTTTTTCTCCTCTTGTTTTTAGTTTATGAAATTTGTGAGATTTTTTTTTTTTTGTTGACTTTTGTTGAATTTGGAAAAAAAAAATTAGTAGACAGTGTTGTTTCACGCTGCTGTGGGGCCGAAGTGCAGGGAGAGTAAGTGGAAGAGGAGGTTCATTTGTTTTTACGCTTCTCCCCCACAATAAAAACATCTAATTGAAGCCTGGCTGAATGACTCCTGAAATTCATTGATGCCACCTGTTACACAAGAACAAAAACTTATTCAACTGACAGCACATTTTTCAACCCTCACAGCGTACCTTGGTACAGTATGTACTTAAGGATGCAACCACTGAGGATTTCTTAGCTGGAGAAAATAATCTATTTTTCCAATAATACTGAAACTCCCTTTAGTGCTGTTGTTGCCGTCTGGTCTCGTTATTGTTTCTTATAATTAGGGCCTGCAGTCAGTGACTTGGGCTATGGGCCTTGCTTTGCAAGCCCATTGCTTTGCAGTGACTGGCAAAGCAAGTCACTGACTCAGTTGCTTTGCAAGTCAGTCACTGCTCTCCTTATGCATTGCATGGCAGGCACCTATTGTCCTTCACCCAACAGAACGTCTCTTTAATATTTTTATTATAATTACTTCTTCCGTTACCGTTAATGCGGCTCGTACCGCTGCGTGCCCATCCACAAAAGTGGTGTCAAAATGTGCGGCTCAGCACAAATATCTCCCTATCGGTATCAAACTCGGTCATGACATTGATACGCATGCCTGCTCCGGTAAAATGTTTTCGAAATTTTGCTGGGGGTTATGGTTTTCTGTCAAGGTGCTTCAGAGCAAAATCATGCGCCAGGTTGACCGACGTTCTGAGCTATTTATTTTCATACTTTTCTGAGAAATTTGAGAGCTCAGCGCACACCATTTTTCTCTCATCGCTGCAATTACTGTGAGTGAGCTACAGATATGAATTGCGGTACTATAACAGACGACAAATAGCCCTCTAATATGCTTCAAACGGTTTTCGAATACGGAAAAGGCGATGGATATCAGCTGTCAATCACAATGACTGTCAGCCCTCTGAGTCATTGTGGATTTTCAGCAAACGCTTTTAAAAGGTAAGAAGATTAAAGTTCATATATTTCATAAGAGATCAAATATTGAAAGATATCACATATTGCTTCATGGAGAAGGTAAGCGTGTAACCATTAGTAACCATGGAGACAATGCCCCACCATTATGTAGCCTAGCATGTATGGAAAAAACTGATTAGCATCAAATTTTTTGTATATTTTTAATGTTTTTAAACTCTATTTATGACATAGAGATATAAGTAATTTGGTGTGAATTCAGGCAAAATTAATAATTTGATTAACACATCAGGAGGGAGGAAGTATGGTTTGGAAGCCAGCAATTTCCAACTGTTGTAAATAGCACCGTCTATGAGCCCCAATCAGGTTTGTTACGTTCACAGACAAGTTCTCTCCACTCCCAACAAGAAGAAGCCATGAATAAACTGGTAAAAACAACTTGGGGAAAATAACTTAAGTCACTCTGTTCGATTCTCCCATCCTTCACTTCCGACGTCCGTCATGGCGCCTCGAATGATTAAGTGATGCAGTTGCAAAGGGTTAATAGTCTGAATCATGCAGAACTGATCTGACTGTTTCCATAGCATTGACATAGATCTACGTCATAGATCTAAGAACATCTGAGGCTATAATAAATGCTTGCATCTCAAAACATCAGGTTTCAGTCGCAAGCGACTCTTTGATGATTAGCATTGTGTTTCATTGACTTTTAATATGGACAAGGTTTTAGCCACCATGTTTTTCCCCGTCTTTTGGCGCAGGACACTTGATAACCACCATTTAACAAATTGCTGCCTGATATAAAATTTGAGACAAGTACTTCTCAGGACGAGTGCATTGATGATTACGATGTTTTTCTTTTCAATTCTTCTCCGTCTGGAGAAGATTGCTCAGACCCAAGACTTACCTCTCAGGACATGTGCATTGAGGAATTTAATGCATTTCTTTACAATCCTTCCCCGGTTGGGGAAGATAGCTTAGGCGAGAATTGTAGCTCTCATTACAAGTCCATCAATGACTATGATGTGTTTGACGCGTATCTTTTCAGGCCTTCCCCACGTGAGAAGCAAAGTTGTGCTTTCACAAAAGAGACCGCGTAGAAGGGAAGGATTCCTCCAGTCGATCTCAAGAACAGTCTTCCTCATTTTGCAGTGACATTTCAGGCAGTAGTTCAAGTATGGAGATACCCATATTTGAAACTTCAACCTCTTCTTCTACTTCTACGGAAGAGACTACTTCCTCTTATGTTCGCAAAGAACAAACTTTCCCGGCGGGAGAAGTTTGCCCTGAAAAGAAGAAAGTGAAGTTCAAAAGTGATGCTGAAAAGTCTTGTTGTCGGTTACTTTGACAAGACAACTGACAACAAGTCACATCTGCCTGATTTTTAGCATGCCCAGAGATCTTAGTCACCATGATATGGATGGATATGTTAATGAACAGTGAATAAACTTGCAAAAAGTGCAAGAGAGAATAATTACATCTGTCCATCCATTTTCTTCAGCTCATCTGGGTTCGGGTCACGGGGGTAGCAGCTCGTTGCAAACCTTGAAGGATCTTAGCTTCCTCCAGTCTGCTTGGTCCATTCTTATTGTCCAGTCTGTTGTCCAGATGAACACCAAGGTGTTTAAATTCTTCTCCCATGGTGGAAATTCCACAATCCACCAAATCGTTCATAAATTAGGGAAACTGATTTGCTATGACAGCAGACAGACATCTTGGGTTTGAATCCTGGCCTGGGTTCTTTATGCATGGGGTTTGCGTGTTCTCCATGAACATGACTGGGTTCAAACCCAGTCATGAACTGGGTGCTCTGGCTTCCTCCCACAGAACAAAAAGTCACATTATTCTTAATTTATTAATTAAACAACTTAATTAATAAATGAATTTATTTATTAATTAATAAAATGAATTTATTTATTAATTAAATAAATTAATTTATTAAATTAATTTAATAAATTCTTAATTTATTAAGAATAATAAATCATTATTCTTAATTTCTTCTTCCGTGACCGTTAATGCAGCTCGTACCGCTGTGTGCCCACCCACAAAAGTGGTATCAAAGTAAAAGTGAAACTAATCGCTTTACTTAGCGATTAGTCTATGCTAAGTAAGGCATAGACTAATCGCCACAAGTTTTCCACAATCCACCAGATCGTTCCTAAATTAAGGAAATTGATTTGCTATGACAACAGACAGATGTCTTGGGTTTGAATCCTGGCCTGGGTTCTTTATGCATGGGGTTTGGATGTTCTCCATGAGCATGAGTGGGTTCTCTCCGGGTGCTGTGGCTTCCTCCCACAGTACAAAAAAATTTTGCGCACATTAGATGCGTAGTTTTCATGTAACGTCCACTCCCATTAATTTTTGTAACCAACAGCCATCTTGGGAAGCAGTTGCTATGACAACAATAAACAAGCCACAAACATAGAACGAGCTCTCCCATCCTCCAAACGTATAAACAATTTAAGCACACTCCAATTATCACTCAATAACAATGTTTGAGTACTCTTCCCACCTTTGTGTAATATTATAATAAATATCAGTAATGTTTATTGTAGTAGTTATTGGCGAACTAGCAAAATGATCTAATCCAGCTTTTCTCTATTAACTAAGATAGTCATGTAGCATATGTGTATGTATGGAAAAGGGTTCTGAACTGGGGTCTTATGGGCAAAATGAGTGCATACTGGTAGTTAGAATCAACTAACATGTAAAGGTAAAGGTAACTGGGCCCTGCCCATAGCAATGCAGACGAAAGCAAACAAGTCAGTCACTGATTCCATGCATTGCATGGCAGGCACCTATCGTTCTTCACCTAATAGGATGTCTCTTTAATATTATTGGGGCCTGCCCACAGCAATGCATAGGGAGAGCATTTACCTGAAATAAGCTTTTAGCTATTTTCCTACTTGTTAGAAATGTTTAGGAAACTGAATGTAGCAAGTCAATGTAAGACAACATTCTAATGATACACCACATGCTACTGGCAGCATGTAGGCTTACTTTAGCATTTTGGCTAAGTTTAGCTTACACACTCATTTTAACATACTTAATGGTGCAAGTCCATGTTCGTGAGCTTGTCTGTGACTCTCCACAGGCTATTGACTATCATTTAGCTAAGCTTAGCATTAATGCTAATTTTTAGCATCAGAATGCTTGGTCCAAACCGATGGGCACACTTTGGCAGGCCCCAGTTAAATTTCTCCAGGAATTTTCTAGTTTCCATGAGTGTTATTTTGTAGAAACAGCACATTTACAGCAGAGGATATCAGGATTTTATCTGCTGATACAAACAAATTTTAAAAAAGTATTTAAGGTAAAAACAAAGCCACAATGTTTTAAAGTACACCTTTTCATTCCATGATTATGTCACAGCTTCTTTGTAGGCGGGTTTTGCCAAACCAACTCACATTTTGACTTAAAAAATTGTCCAGTTCTCCAGAGAGACTTGCCTTTCTATGCTTGAGCTCCTTTGCTCACCACCAACCGTTGCTGCACACCGTACCTTCTCTGCTGTTGTGGGTCCCTGAGTGACTCCTCCACAGTCCCGTCTCAGTACATGGCCTCAGTGTCACGGATATTTCCAAAAGACAAACTAAAAGTGCTTCCTAGTTTCTTGGCGACACTGCTGCCTTCCCTTTTTTTCTTTCTGTTCCAGTTCAACAAAGACGCTGAGCTCTGCCCCTTGGCCCCGCCCAGCAGCCTTTGGCGACTGTTTTCTTTGTCTCTGCTGTGGGACAACATGGCCACCTTTCTCTCCACCTGCATGGACAAATATGATTTATTCAATACGATTTCTCTCTCAGATCTGCATCTCCTGCACACAAATCGTCACATTTACCTGTGTGTCATGTGAGTGTAACGTCACCACACTGATCTCTACTTCTCTGTCACTGCTGCTCGTCAGCATGAGGACCACCTCCCCGTGTTTGGCCCACTTACAGTCTTGTCCATCCACTGCTACAATGTAGTTTCCCTCTCTTAGTCCTGCCTCCTGAACATCAAACAAAATAGAGAAAAATAACAAATATTAGAACATTTAATTTTACATTCTGTGTAACAAATATCTAGTTTTTACTAGAAACTGGCTGGTGGTTGAATTTTCAGTTCATCTGCCTTGATCAGTGACTAACAAGTAAGAAAACTTAACAATTTGACCTTTTTCCCGGTCAAACATAGATTCGAACAAGTCATGGAAACTAAACTAAACTAACTAATTTTTTTGCTGAAAAACCAGCTAGCATGGACAAAATTCTGATTGGTGCATATTTCTTTACATAATTTTCATCATCCTCATCTCTTACTTTTTGTTCGAAAACTTTATTCTTTATTTAATAAAAGTTGAACAGAGTGTGTTTTTACCATTTCACTAGGATTTTTCTGTGGTAAGGAAGACACCAGCCAAGCACTTGGTTCCTTTTAGTTCTATGACCAATCGTTAATACATTGTTTAAGCATCAAGAACTTCTCGTCAATACATTTTATGCATACAAATACTGTCCAGAGAATTAATCTTGTTTTTATTTAGTTCTTCTTAAGGCTTTGAATCCTTAACACATGCAGTTAGTCTCACCTCTGCACAGCCTCCAGGTACGACTCCAGCAACCAGGACTGGGGAGTCCCCTCGGAGTGTGAGACCCATCCCACCTTCTCTTTTTTGCAGGCAGATCACACGTGGGGGGCCCCAGCGGGCCCTTGCACAGAACACTGACAAGGGGCCCTGCAGCATAGGAAGCAGTTCTGTCTGAATGTGATGTTTTTGATTATCTCTAAATAAATATAAATATGTACAGGGTGTGGACACCCTGTATATATCTTCTATATATACAGGATTTATTAAAAGATCCTGTTTTTGTGATGTGTGTCTGTCCCTATCAAATAAACTTAAATGTAATGTCAATCCAAACCACCTAATGTGACATTATGTCAAGATCAACTGAAAAACAAACTAATATGTCAAAAAAGCTGAAGCTGCAGTATCCTTTTTATTATAGGGATAAATGTTTGCCCTTATAATAATAGTTCCTTGAAGCATGTCATATCTTGACATAGAAATATTTGCTCACTCTGGCTCCAAAAACCTCTCCAAAAATATCACACTGAGTTTATTTATTATCCACATTATCTCCCTCTTCTGGCAACTTTATTAAATTTTGCTACAAATTATTCAACACTTTTATTACAACTCTAGCCAAATAACAACTGCTTGCTACAAACTCTGGGGCTCTCATAATTCTCCTTGATATAGGTGAAAGAAATCATATAGACAAATTATACACCTGATTCAAAAAAGCATAAATTTGATATCTCTTGAATCTAAAAAGAGACTTTCTCTTCCTCACCAGTCTTTGAAAGATGTCAGAAACCTGGACTGTAGTGAAGCTTGGTGGAGTGATATCTGGTTTCTGCTGAGTATGAGCTGCAAACATAAGAAGTCACACTTAGTTATTTATGAATTGCTTAACTGCAACACTTCATTTGTAAGAAGTTCTCACCTTGTATCTCGGGGGCTTCTGCTATTTCATCAAAGTCGTCTTCACGGTCCAGCTCCAAGTACTTCTCCAAGGAACGTTTGTGTGTTTGACATAGAACGTCCTGCAGGATGTCCATCTTCCGCAGGATCTTACACAGACTGTGGACACGCATGGCCTCCTCGTGTCTCATAACCGCACGCCGAAGGTGGGCTTTACCTTCATGTCAGCACAAACGATTTTAAAGAAGTGAGTGATAAATCTGCACCAACTCCATGATCACAGTGATGTAATTCCTGCTGAGAGCAGATTTCTGAAACAGGTAGCCTCACCAAGCTTTCGCCTTTTTTCAGGATCCTTTAGGATTTGGCTAAGAGTTTGCCCTGAAGCAATGTTGACATAAAACTTGAGGAAGGCCTTGTCTGACTCCTTATCACACTCCTCTCCGTCAGAAGATACTAAAGGAAGAAATAATACAACAAGTTAAGTTCAGATGCGTTGTCAGAACCAGGTGTGGTGGGATTGTGAAACGATGCGCTTCAGTGACAATGTCAGAGACGAACAAGAAAAGTTCTCTGTCTTTTTACACAATGTTAATATCACAAAACCCATATTTCAAAAAATTCTAAACATCAGTAATATTTAAGATTCCTATTCTACCTGAATACACCTATGTTGAACATTCATTATGTTTTTCAAGTTTATAGATGAAAGGAATAAACTCCTCAGTAAAAAGTGATCTAAGTCGAGGCCAAAACAACTAAACTAAATAACAATCTTGGTATCTCCTTACCTGTGTGGTCACAGAGTGCAGCAGCAGCATAATAGTGTGAAAGAGCACGGAAGTGTTCAGATTTGACCTGAACCATGGAGGCCCATGAAAATGGCAGATAGTCCTTCATCAGGGGTTGCGTCATTGTCTGGTGCACCAGCGAGTAAACATCTGACACCTGCAGAACACAATGTAAAGAAAGTGTGTGTTGCAAAGGAAACTGGCAAATTACATTCTTAAGCAAAAGTAGCTAAATAAATCTTGATTGTGTTTTCAAATTATTGAAGAGCCAAAGTCTTTTTATTACATGTAAAGATTATTTCTGTTTCTTCCGGTCTGGAAATGCATCCATTAACAGTTTGTTCTCTGAAGCTCTTTGAGTTCACAAAGCAGCAGGTAAAGGTTGTGAACATGTGCTTTGACACATCATTTTCTACTAGATTCAACACAATGATGATGCTTATTAAATGTTACACAAAAAGCAAAGTTAACTCACCTGTGCAGCTTCTTGTGCCAGCTGAAGTTGGGAGGTAAACTTAGTGTCCCGCGTGGTGATTGTGATGCGTTCAAACACACACTCCTGCACCTGAGCAACCATTAGGCGAACCAGCATGCTGAGAGACAGAGCGCTCATGTCCAGACTTGGAGCATTGGAGAAGTTCTCCTTAAGGTAATTGAATGCACCTAATGGACAACAAAGGCAGTATCTCAGAATGTGAAACGTCAGATTAAAGATTTTACACAACAGAGGAAAAACCAGAAAAACTCAAAGAGAAGGAACATCAAAGTCTCCCTACAATTATCTTGACTGTGGGACTGTGAACAATGGCACACAATAGTGTTAAATGTCTTCTTTTGCAAAGACATATTTATGTGTTATTCATGACATTCATGTTTTTGTAAAAATAAGATAAAACTTAGAGTAACAAAATTTTTTTCATCTCTTGTTTAAAAATTTGCTAACTTTAGTAAAATGTGTCATTCATAACAATGGTAACTTATAAATCAATTTGTCAATTAAAAATTATATCTAAGGTTAAAGAAAAAAATAAAATGCAGTTTCAGTGGAAGATTACTCAGAGCAACTTCCATTGCGCCACTATTACACAAGTCTCACAAAACAACTGAATGAAATTTCTGAGGTGTTTTTGTAAATGTGAGCTCTGTTAGCACCTGCAGCTCGCTGAAAGGCCTCTACAGCCTTGTCGATGCCGGCTGTAGCAGAGCGATCCTGGCGCGCTCCGATCTGTGTGTGCAGGGCTCCGATGTTAAACAGCACACTTCCCTTTTCAAAAGCCAGCGCGCGCTGTGACGACGGGACCCCCGTCAGAGAGTCATACCTGAGGGATTATGAGTTTGCATTAATTTAAATAAATACCTAAAGAGTCCAAAATTAAAGACAATACGTCCACTTCTGGCTGGTTCTATATGGTCATATTAATGGTAATCGCCTTAAAGACAATGTATAATTGAGGCTAATTTCCCAAATTGTTTTTTTTCCCCTCGAGGGGAAAAAATGGACTCTAGAGTCCCTTATATGAAAGTAGGTTGACAGGAAATGGGCAAGAGAGGGGGGAAGACATGCGGCAAATATTGTCGGGTCCGGGAATCGAACCCACAACGGCTGCGTCAAGGACTTAGGGCCTCCAAACATGGGTCAAGCTATCCCCTACGCCACCATAGCACACGCTGATTTCCCAAATTTTTAATGAGAGTGAAGATGTTGTACCAGTGAAAGTGAACGCCCAGGTTTCTGTGTGAGGAGAAGAAACGTTGGTCCAGATAGTACAGCTGATTGTAGTACTCCATCAGCAGTTCTAGTCCAGCCTGGTTTCGACTGGGTGTGCGCATCGCCTGACAAACAAACAAACAAAAAAAACAGAATTGTAACTGATATACAAAATTCTTGCTAATGTCCATCACTGTTGATCATTGGGTGTTTTTCAATTTCATGGAAGCAAATCCAATATTGAGCCTCTGGGAGGTCTGCTGTGTATAAAACTGTGATGGTGCTTTTATGAACCTGTCTGAGCTCAATCAGCTCTTTGATTTCCTTGTCATACAGACTGCTGTCCTCTCCGTAGTGCTCACAGATAAAATCCTACAACAGAGGAAAGATAAAAGAAACTCATTGTTTTTATGTGTTTATATACCTTCAACAAGCAAAAGAAGATTCTGTGCCGCACAAATTTCAGATATCTTTAGGTAAAAGACAAAAAAAAAAATTCTCTTTTTGCTGCACAATCTTGACTTAATATATCAAAGTTGAAACAGATATAGTTGCATTAAACACAGTAAGAATAATCCTTCATGAAGAGAGAAAATGATGTACAGGCGTATCTCAGTAATTCAAATTATTCCTATTCAGCATATAAACAGAAAATTGAAAGGAAGGAAAATGTGTTGTGCTATAAGGTGCAGTACATACATGCATCACTGCAGCCTTGAGAGGACTGTGAAGCAAAACCCTTTTAAGGGTAGAGGTACATAAAGTGCTTCAGGAGTGAAAATCCTTTTTTGGTTTTATGTACAGTTAAGATTTCTGAGATACCAAATTTTATTTTTTAGTAAGCTGTAAAATATGATCATTAAACTTAACAGCAAGAAACTAAGTATGAATGTATGTTTATTCTCAGGCAATTGACTGACTGGACACTGAATATCCATATTTTTTAAAGTGAATGTTGACAATATGATCAAAGTTCCTCCTAATTTTTATATTAACAAGCAGGTTATGGATCTATGTGTGTAGAGACTTTTCACTGTTCTGAAACCAGTTTAAACTGGAGTAGGAACTGGTTAACTTGTAATGAACATTTATTTCTTTAGGATATGGAAGATCTAAAGATGATCTAATTGAGGGTTCATCTCACTACACTTTATGATTTTTTCTTTGAGGTCTGCTTATTGGCTCAAATAATGGACACCTAAATTAACAGAGTGTTTTCCTCTGGTTCCACTTGGATAATCCAATTGTGCGACTTTCGCTCAAATGCTTCATCCAATCAGCTGTTTGGAACATCAGGTCCATAATTAGTTAAATCGAGCTCTTACAAAAATATACAGTTTATCGGGCAAAATGTTTTTTCATGAACAAAAAGCTGAATAATGATCACAATAATACTCTCACCTGGATGGGAACAGTAAAGTCCACTTCTTTGGTTTCTTTAAGGCCAAGGGGGATCATGGGAACACTGATGGCATCACTGTAGACAGACATAAATACATGTTGTGGATCTTAGTCATACGTAAGCACTAAGCAGGTTTCAAACAAAAGACAAGTCCGCACTGCCATCTGCTCATCTTAAAACCCAGCATGGGGACTGCGCTCTCTGACTGATCCTGCTAACAAACAATGTTAAAGCCAATTATTAAGCCTCACAGGCCGCTCAACCTCGAGGTAAGCCCCCACCATTAACTAGCACTGCAAACAAAGCATGCATGCATGTGATGGGGTCATTAATGACACAAATGAGGGGGTTTATCTTGGTCCTGACCTTGGACTGTGGAGGGAAGAAAACCTACTGACAGACAAAATTTGCATCTCTATAGCTGCAAATTACTGACATAATTACTGAACACCCAACTGTAAGAGCAATCTAAATTAGACCTAAAATTATCCTTTCTAAGGAAGAAATATATTACTTTGAAAGTTTAAAGCATAAACCATCACAAATATAAGTGTAGACAGATATGCAACCTAAACAGTGCGTGACCATAAAAAAATGACAATCTACTTGTTTTTGCCCATTATAATTAGTTGAATGAGTGTGGCCTAAATTGCATGCAACAAACAGACCATGAACTGTGTCTGTGTGACTACCTGTCTGTCTGGTAGACCTCCATGTTGCTGTTCAGCTCTTCCAACTCTTCTTTGAGCAGCTGCAGGTTGGAGTTGACAAAACTGAGCTCCAGAGCCACCGTCTCCTTCACCTTGTTGTTGGTTGTTGCCCTGAAAAATAAAATAAAAACAGAAACAATTATCAACAGAAACCCCCTTGTCTGTTCCCCTACAAACGTATTGTGATATAGTAGAAGCTGCCTAATAAATATGCTCACCTTAATGTGGGGTGTTGAAAACGCACCGCCTGCTTAAATCTAATAGGCTTGTGCATATTTTTACAGTTTGGGGTTCAGAAATATATATGGTCATATTGCTCACTTACCTAATAATAGCACACACAGTGTAATTCAAATTAAATTTATTTTATAGACCACTTTTTTTTTTTACACAGTTAAAACAACATATGGATTTGCTATTATTGGGTAACTCCACTGTCCTATTAGTCGATCAGAGCCTCTACTGTTCTCTAAACACAGACTTGGCACAGAGCAAAGCCAGCTCACACTGTTGTTCCAGGAAGTCTCAGGAATCATTGGGTTTGGCAAAGAAATTATTCCACCTCCAAAACTCAATGACTGAATAAGCACACAAGAACAGGCTGAAACAAAGTTAACTCCAATGCTAACACAGAATAGCAAACATCTCCACGATATTCGGAGGACATTTATTAAAAACATGCAGTTTGCAGGTGAATTAATGAGTGTATAAGGAGCTGAAGCTGTATAATTTCACAACACTTTGATCACAGGGCCTTTCCTTGTCAGCACTGTCTGACTTCATTCGCTTCTCCTTGTAATCCGGCAGTGAAAAAACATTTTGCAATTTTCTCTTCCCCCCTCAGTCCCCCAATCTTCTTTTATGGATGTTATTAACTTCAGTCCTCATATATATGAATTTGTAACTGTTTAACTGTGTTTTTATATTTACAAAATAAAAAAAAATGTGTGATTGCATAATACTGGGGAATTATGTGATTTGCGATAATATTTCCATGTCTTGCAATAACTGTACAACTTGGAACAAACAAAAAACTAAAGAGTCTTATTTTCTTTCTACTTAAATGAAAAAAAAGCAACAAAAAAACAAAACAAAGGACCAGCAGGGTTAATTCAACCAGTCAGAGCTCCTAACCTTTACCAGTCTCTTTACTGGTCACTCCCATCTCAAGTCTCAACATGCACACAAACATACACATTTATCTAGTCTCAAGCCAAAGGCAATCTGATTATACAGCTTTACCCGGGCTGCCAAATATCCCCTTCATTTACACACACTTGCACGCACATCAGGTAAAAAAAACCCTGACTAACTCACCTAAGACAAATCAGAGATCCTGAAGTTTTAAGAGGAAACCTGAAAGCATGGCATATGACTAACACCCTTCTTTGTTAAACATAAAGAATTACTGAACACCTCCCACAAGACAGCACTCCTAAAAACAAGCCAGTTTCCCAACAGTTTCAGTGAGTAAAACTGCATGGTGAATAACCAAACACACACTAACAAACTATGAAGGGGGAGGTTGCCAGCCAGATGAGTGGGGGGATGAGCTCAGTGAAACTCACTGGGAATCTCTGCATGGGAACAGGACGGGAGGCGGACACAAAGCTGGCTGATTACAGGCTGCCGGGCTGTGTGGGGGTCCTCTTTGTCTCTGTGACCAAGCGTCCAAAAAAAAGGCGCAGGAGTGTTTTTTTTTTTCTTTTTTTCTCACAGAACTGAGTTGTCATCATGTTTTAACACAACAGCTTAAAAAACTGCCAGCTCTAATGTGTGATTAATCATTTCAATAAAAAAAAAGCAAGAAATGAGAAAACAAAGAATCAAATCCAAAAACGTTTAACAAATCACAAACAACACAGAAACAACTGTACAATATGATTTGTAGACTTGGGTGGACCACAATTGCTACATTTGTTACATTTTCAGCTGGTCCAGTTCACTTTCAATACTGAACCCTTTGAAAAAACCTGTTCACCCCTCAGTTGTGGAGGCGCTGCACCAAAACTACTGAAAGAAGCAACACAAAAACGCTGAAGCTCTGAAGAGGAAGACATGAGCGCAACTTTCTTCTTTGTAAAATCTAAACAAAATTGGATATTTCAGGGTTTCTAGGATTTCTCTTTGCCAAAGACTTATGGTCTTAAGTCATTTCTCCCGCTAGCACTAGACATGTGCGTTTGTTTTGGTTATATTTACCCAGAATTCCCTCCGCCATAGTCCGCTTCCAGTTTGTAAAGCGGAGATCTGCTATGTAACCCTGGTTCTATTCTGCACTAAATTCACTTGTACTCAGATCTCTTTTACTAACTAAGCACCAGCCGAGAGACTAAATGTGTATATTCTTAAATCTGGCATAGCACATGTCCCTCCAGATCCCTAAGCTACTCTTGTCCTTGATGTAAATAAATGAGTTTTCTTTTTAGGAAATTAATAAATCAAAATTATTAATGTTTGTTAATGTTTTAAAACTGGATTTTTTTTAGTAAGCAAAAGACATTACAGTGATTTAAAAAACAGTTTCTATGTCTTAAAGGTTTTATATGGTAGAGGGCACTTTAGATGTACAAGTGTTTTTGTTGTGATGTGCAAAGCAGAACATGGTGAAAGAAGGAGGTTTAAATGCAAATGAAAAAGAGCGCTACAAGAATTCACAAGTGATCAGCAATTCAAACAAAAATGCTCTAAACGGCCGTACTCCTGTCAGTTTTGTCTAATTTCTGCCTTTGCAGAGGATCAATGTAGTACATTAACAATGTGGTTCATAGAAAGGCATCGGTGTAATAAGTTCATGTTGCTTACCTAAAAAGATTCTCTGCTCCTGCTCTCATGCGCATCTCCTTGTTGATCTGCTGGTTGATGCGAGCTCGTCGATGTTGTAGTTTACTGCGCTGAGTCTGAGCGAAGGGATCACAGCCCTACAGGGGAAACATTAAACCACAGGAGGAGAAAACTTTTTTCTGATTCTTACATCCAGAATATGAGAATTTACTTTGATAGAGTTAGGATTAGTCCAGAATCTTCAAGTATTTTTTTTTTTTTTTTTTTGCTTCAGTAGACTGCAGACGGGTTTAGGAGCAAGTTTAAGATTAATAATAAAAAGAGAAGAAAATTAATTAATATCAAGCAGGGGCTGGAGTTTAAACATGCTGAATACTACCTCTGCTTCTCCACGTAACTTTTTCTAATCACCTTCTCCCTCCTGCAAGCAGGAAACTTGTAACCTTCTGTCATTTTAACGTACTCACTTCCCTGTTTCATTCCCGCTCACCCAATGAAAGTGTTTATTTAACATGCGAACGTCAAGTAATCCTCAAAGTGCCTGTGTGGATTAGGATTCTGGCTGAGCTCCCACCTCTGCTCAACCATCAGGGAGCCAGCAGAACAGAGGCTGCTCAACAATAGAGCACAAAACACTACTCGGAGGATTATACGTTAAAGTTAGATATTTTGTCCAAGCTACTGATTTTCCCTCATTTTGTAATGAATATCTATGTGATTTTTGTGTAGTATGCAGAACAAGGGCTGGACAGCAGAACGGATTGGAACACTAGCTGGCATCTTTACCTTTCACCTGAAGTTCCCATGCGATAGTCTGGCTACCAATCATCTAAAAATAGGTGATTTAAGTTTAAGCAAGAATTTGCAAAAATTGCTTTAATTTGAAAGAGGACCTTGGATCATTGAACAGCAGTCCAGTTTGTTTTCTCTTTACGTTTAGTCATTAGAAATAAACACACTGAATATGGCAACGTGTGTGCTTTTTTCCTACCACTCAATTTTTTTCTTCATAAGCTGAAGTACTGAGTACAACAACCAGTGTCCCTTGTGCCTTATCCTCTATGTGGAGGAGTTAGTGACTGTATGCTGCACAAGTGTCAAGTCAGCAATCTTCTATGACTGCAAGCATAAAATTTCTGCTATAAAAAAGCAAAACATTTTTATTATTATTGGTTGTAACACTGCAATAATCTGAGATGGAGAACTGTGCGTTTTTATCATATCGGGGTGAGTTTCTGTTGCCTCACCTTGCGGATGCTCCCGCTGTGGCTGCCGTCTGTTGGCAGCGTCATGGGCATGTCGTCGTCATCGTCCGAGGCGCCGTCTGACAGAGATAACTCAAAGTCTCTGTGAAGAGTAACGACATTGGATTTACCAAACTCAATATTCACATTCACACATTGTACAGTAGTGTGCACTTCACATTTAATTTGAACTTTAAAAAAAAAACAGACAAGCAAGCAAATCAAGTTTTATTCACTTGAGCCACAACTTTTAACAGCTAACGGTAAACCACTTGCCTTGTGGCAGGTCCCTCCATCGTAACCCAACAACACCCGGTGGCTTAAACGGCCCCTACATCCCTTACAGCCTCATTGCCAGCTTTGTACAAACAGCAACGCACCAAAAGCAACAAAGTATAGACCAAAGAAAGGTGAACCTTTATCTCACGACAACAAGCCAAGCTCAACACGTCTTTCTCTTGATAAAGCCTTGTCGTTGTTTTCAGACGGAGTTCTGAAAGAGATTACTCACCGAGGGCGGGTAAAGGAGAAGAAACGTAGCCAGTCAGAAAACGGCTTTTTAATGTGACAGAAGACGGAGCAAATTAAGGAGAGGAAAGAGGCAGATCGGCGACTTCAACTGACCAATCACAAGTTTCTTAGGGCGTACCCTTTCTACTCCGCCCACCTCCTACTGCTCAAATCGTTGTTATGGTTACCACAGGGGCAGTGGCTTGTGTACGACTCCAAAACGGTGGCAGCAGCAACCTCCCCTCGCACATAGAAACAGCTCAAGTAATAGCTGGAGCAAAAAGCTAAAAATGATTCTTTTCAAAATAGAATTATAATCGTTTATTTTCTTAATTAGTCGTAAAAATATTTTAAGATTGACCGGTTCGTCTCTGAACAGTTTTTTCATCCATTTGCTGTCATATGGAGCAAAAATCACATTCGCATATTGTGACGAATATTAAATACGTTAAAACTGGAATTAAACCTTATAATAAAAACTACAATGCATAAAATAATTCGTTAATTATTTTTCTGGAAAACATAATGCCTGTATTTCGCAAGATCAGCGCATGTTTTTATTTGGCCACCAGGCGGCAGCCGTGTCCTCCTAAAAATTCTAAATCTCGTATGAAAGATCGTGTATTATGAAAGTTAAAGTATGAACTGAATTCAATTGAGCAAAGTAACCAGTTCCACAGAATTTTCTAAAATGTAACCAAATCCATCTTGATGCATTTTTTAAACATTAAAAAAGAATAGACCATAATTTAAAAAAAATAAATAAATAAACTTGCTCTTTGGGTCAGAGATTAAAAACTCATTAAACCTAAGAAAGTTTCAAGTGATTTGATTCCAAAATGATTTCTACCTCCCATCTGCCAGAATAATAAGAGAGATAATGTTAGAAGAGATTTTTCTTGCTTTCTCCATAGTCAAATATTTCATACATTATGATTACTATGCTTCTAAGTCATTTGGTGAAATTGTCATATTATGGCTTTTTAAATTTTTGATGGGATACTTTGTGATATTTTTGTAAATTGGGGCACATTTGTAGATGCATTTTAAGGCAACTGCTAAAACACCCCAATTTGTTGCGTGAAATACTTCTCAAACCAAAAATTCTGGCTAGTATTACAGTACCCTTTTGGGTTTGTTTCAAGTCATATAGTTTAAAAGACAGTTATCTCTGATACTGACCAAATACACGCAAAGTTCAGAATTCAAAGAAAATTACTAAATGTTCTTGCTTTATTTATATGTTCTATATATATAGATATATATAAATAGTTTTGGTAATTCTAACTAATGTTAGAATTAATGTCCTCTGATTTAACTTCAGACAGTGAGAAAAAATGTGTCTTCTTATTCAGTGTCTGCAATTCTGGTTTCAATGACACGTGTATCAATGCCCAAACAAAATAGCATGCTGGCTGAAGTTGGTAAGAGAGTGTCATTATGAAATGAGTCATATACTAACATGGGCTCAACAGCCACTCATTGAGGAAGAAGCCAAAAGCAATATAAAAAGCAGACTATTCTTTGCAAATGCATTCAGGGACTAACACCTTAATTTTTGGAGACAAGGCTGATGAGCTTATGAAATTGAAACTAAAGCATTTTTCCATTAAACATTTGAAGCATGTGATAATAATTTAGGTTTGGCTTTTGTCTACATAGATCCAGATGTATTTAGAACAAACACTGAGACGTGTTTATGCTCATTATTCTTTTGTTTCTTATGCTGTGCATCTTTCTCCACCATATTGAGTTTTTTGTGTTTTGACTGTTTGGTGTCTTCTGTGGTCTACATAGATGTTTGTTTACTATACTGCTCAAAAAAATAAAGGGAACACTCAAATAATACATCCTAGATCTGAATGAATGAAATATTCTCATCGAATACTTTGTTCTGTACAAAGTTGAATGTGCTGACAACAAAAATACACAAAAATCAATCAGTGCTGCTTCCTAGGTGGACAGTTTGATTTCACAGAAGTTTGATTTACTTGGAGTTATATTGTGTTGTTTAAGTGTTCCCTTTATTTTTTTGAGTAGTGTATATAAACATTTCTGCTTGGGCTTATTAGAAAAATTAGACACCGTTGACAAAGAAAAACATCACCATTTGTCACATTACTTTCTCTCTTGAAGCAGTTTTAAAATCCTCCATTTCATTTTAGCTCATAGGTATTTTGTCGGGTTCATCTCTGAAGGTAATCACGCAGCTGCAACAGCTCAATTAAGCGTGCAAGAATTGATTTTGACCTACAGACTATTAGCACCATTAAACTGTGTGAATAAAATGTAGATTGCAGGATGACTACATTTTTGTTTTCCTAAGTAATTAAAAAGAAAAAAAAAAAAAAATGTGGCAACAGTGGCAATTTTGTAAAGTTTCTTTGGGTATTTTAGAAATCCAGAATGTTTTGCTCTTAAATTAGAATTTTGGTGTTTTAAAAAAAAATAAATAAATAAAATTGTTTGCAGAACCTCAGAGTTGTCAGGGGTTAAATGTAAAAGTAGTCGATGCACTGCAACTACAGTGTCATAAAGGTGCATTGATTTAAAGTGCATAGCAGTTCAGAAAGTTATTCCAGCCTCCCGCAACTGTTATACAAATACTTTGATTTCTTGTAAATGAAGCCGTTCTTTCCCTGTTTAACACAAAATTACACATTTTACTTTCCAATAACCATTTGCTTTTCCCCAAAATACTTTCAGTATTTGTCTGCTGACCCTCAGAGGCATTCACAAACTTCAGTGCCAATTTAGCTACACATGGGAAACATAACATATAATTATATAACTAATGTTTAAAATGTTAAATACAACTTTACCTTTTTTTTTTTTTTTATTCTAAACAAGCGAAACTAACTAAAATTAGATGCGTCTAGACGTTTTTAAAATACCTACTCCTCAAAAGGCCATTATATTTAGTTTTAAGTAACAGACATGACCTTTTTTTGTTCCAAACTCAACAGCTTTTAGTGGAAATCAACATTCTGAACATTTCACAAGCATGCACATATCCAAAATAATCTTTTAAATTTGCATTTACAAGTTACAAAATAGAAACAATAGCCAAAACACTTTTACAAGAGGACTGAAATATCATGCATGTCTACAGCAACACGCTGTGATGTTAAGAAATAAAACTTTTCTTTAAGTCCCGAATCAGTATTTTTTTTTGAAAATCAAGACTATTTGCAGAGAAAAATTCTGTCCTTCACATTCAATTTAATCAAGGGGTTTCTTTCAGCTTTATAAAAACAAATGGTCACATAAAAGAGAATCACAGGGCAACAAATAAATACCTACAGGTCTCACTACAACTTACAGGACAACAGTGATATAATGCTATTCTCACGATAAGCTTAAAGTGGAACATAAAACTGTTTTTCTAGAGCCTGTCATATAGATTTCATTGAAAAGTAACCCCTGGTTATTAAAGGGACATAATTTTTTGACTGAGCAGCAAATCTTGGACACATTTTCTCTTTTACAGACAAAACACATAATCCATCTCCAATGCTCTTTGAACACAACCTGATTTTTGTGCTGCAGCGTAATGTGAGTTTGTTTCAGACTAAAGCAAGGAGTCTAAAGTAAAATTTAAGATGTGTAGATGTAATACAACAACAAAAAAACAAAAATCAGGCAAAAACTTTCATCTTCAATTCTAATCTTGCTTTTACTCTAAGATACTTTTTGTACCTCTTAAATATAAAGTTAACAAGCTGCCAAATCTGACATCAAGTACTAGTGCTGCATTTGCTGATGACTAACGCCACACTAGTGTCTCTTGTATGAACCTACCCGCCCTGTAATGTTTCATATGTTCAGATGTGAGAAACTGAACAACCATTGCTTTACAGTCCAAGCTACTTCTGTGAAGCATTGCAACAGCATATAGTACACTTAGTAACAGTTTGCGTAGATGCAAATACAAGCTGTTTGAGTGTAATGATTTTGAGATCACAAGTAAATGAGGAAGCAAGGGAAAGTCCCAGTAAGAGCTGGAACTCTCAAATTTACTCCAAGGTAGTTTTTTTTTTTGTTTTGTTTTTTAAGTATTGAAACATAAAAACCGAGGTACAATAGATCACATTTATGTTTCCATTGTTCGATATTCCCCAGCTCAATATTCTGGTCAACCAGACGCAATGAGAGAATTAAATTCACCAAGTCTTATTTTAAAAGTGTACAAATATTCAAAATCCAAACATGCCTGGTGAAAAAAGTCAAACTTTTAGTATGTCTCATCACTTTGCAGCTTTAGATTTGGTTGGCTTTTGCATATTTTTGAAGGGAAGACACAATCCCTGGAAGTTTAATCCTAATTATACATAGTAAAAATCAGGTTCCCTGCATGTTTTTCAGATCAAAATGTTTAATATCAATTAATCTTTTTTGGCTCATATTAAAACACAGAACATTGAGATGCACTGTATACTTTTACAAGATATTTCTACAGAAGTCAAGTTACATGTCCAATATATAATCTACAAAAAGTCTAACGGAGATGTGTGATGTGTAAGAAATATAGTCTTAATAGAATAGGACTTATTATAGACAGGGAACATTGTATTAAATTACAATCTTCTTATTCTGTGCAATTATGTATGCAAATTTTTCTTTCACTTTAAATTTGCCTGTAAATGTAGTGACCTTCTGGTGACCCAAGCCAAAGCAATCTACACCACATGGTGTTGAGCAGCTTTTAGCTAATCAACATACTGGTATCATGTGATCAAATAAGCCTAACAAGCAAAATTCTTAGGGTTAATTGTTAATGGTGAATTTAAAGTTAAATATAAAAATAATAATATTCATAACTGAAAAGAATAACAATTCTGTTATAAATTCAATGTCCAAAAAAAGTCTGGTGATGACACTATATTTCTTTCATAAAGAAGGAACGACATACATGCAGGAATGATGGGACAGATCAATGTATGGCCGTATTTTGAAAGTTTTGAGATAGTTTGTAAATGCAGGAATATTTTCCCTCCAATTTATTTTCCGATACTTTTCCAGACTGTAGGAACCCTGAAAATGCAAGAGAAGGTGCTTAATCCAAAATCTCCCTCAACAAAATCTAAGAATGAAAAGATAGTGATCAATGTCAGGTCTGCTGCCAGTTCTGTACAATTTTGAATTTAAAGCATGTTCCTCAACACATATTTTTACACGTATTAGATTTAGTTTATAAAACTGGGGAACATAGAAGCACGGGAACATAAAAGCAAAATCCTTCGTTCAGTTCCAACATTAGAGTGTAAGCTGCACCAGAATAAGCCCTTTCTGATTTTGCATCTTCTAAAAGTTTTAACAGCTTCAAATAAAAACAGAAAAAACAAACAGGACAAGCCAAAGTGTAGTTCCCAAAAGAAAATAGAGAATCCATCTTTTTCTTTTACATTAAAATATCTCTGCTATGAAACAGTCAGCATTCACATCGGGCTGAACAATCCCAGCTCAAACGTGAGGGAGTCACAGTTAAAGTGCGAAGCAACTAGTGGACTAAAACATTGCACAGTAACAGAAACAGTTCACTTTATCCAGCCCAGAACCAAACATGGTAGGCAACATCAGAAAACAAATAAACATGTCTTAAAACACGCTCCACTTTAGCATAGCAAGATTAAGATCCAGTACATAGCATGGGATTAGAACCTGCTAAATGTGTCAATCATGTCATGCAGCTGACTGCATAATGTAGATGCTTCAGAGGTCCACAAATGCAAACAATCAGAGCGCGTGCCAATCTGGAACATTTACAGGGCAGCATCTCCTATTTGTTTGAAAAAGGGTCTTTCACAATCGACTGCAGAGAGATGCTACAGTGTGAAGCGAGAGCGATACAAGCAACAGTCAATTTCTTGAAGGGGGGAGGGGAGCCTTGACCTGCTGGGACAGAACCAAACACTCCAAACATCAGCTCATTGGGCTAAAACCACAACACTGCCACAGAAGTTACATTCTTGTATCATTCGTGAAGTAGCATCGTACAGAAATGGAGGTAACAAAGTCACTTAACAGGAGTTTACTGTTGCACAGGAAGAAACTCATAACATGCATCCCTTTAGACGGTTTGTGTTAGCATAATGTTACACAAATCAAACCTGCAGAGCTATAGAAGGCCTTCGTTTGGAGGTCTGGACTGTCCGTGTTGTCATGCATTTTGTTGCAGCTTTATGTACAAAGTCCATTTGAATGACTGCGGCAGGATGAGGGACTGGGGTGAAGCTCCAATCACTGGCATCACAACAGCAAAGTCTTATGTATGCAAACCTTTGGAAACAGAACATCTGCACAAAATGTCTAGGCTTAAAGAAAAAATCCAACATCGGTTATGGAATCGTTTTTAGGTAACTAAATGTTCTTGTAAGTTATGTTTAATCTTATATAACAGCTGGCAGCTAAACTTGGATATCAGCTTACTGAGCAGAAAGAAGTGCTCTGTCCACTGAGGATGTACAGTTAATTACATTAGTAATTCAATCTTGGCTCCAAACAATCACACAAAAGATTATTTATTTTACTTTTATATATTTTAGTGTTCCTGATTTCTGAAAAAATACATTGTAAAACTGGAACATCATGGTAGTACAAGGTTTTTAAACCTCTGCAACAATGTTAGCAATTGAAGAACATGATAGAGACAGTATTGGTCGCTGCAGCCACCTGTCTGTTAGTGAATAGTCAGGTTTAGTTGTTGTTCACTAAAATTTTAAAGACATTTTTGATTGGGATATGCATATCCCAATCATATATATCAATCATTTGATTATACATGTCTTAGGTGGAAAAAAAGATTGGTTACTATGCAAATTACAAAATTCTGAAAAATATATAAAACTTTTGAGCTAAAGCTTGTGCAAAACATGTGGTCAAACTCAAATAATTGTTATAATCATGATTTTTTTTCATAACTGAGCAACCCTACTGTCCACAAAATATAAGCATTTCGAAAAAGAAGAAGGCAACATCAAGCATTAATTTAAAGCTGGATTTATGCTTCAGCGTAGCAACTTTTTTCTTATGTCAACATTTCAAAACACAATTTTGGTCTTTGATTGTCATACCGCCACCAAAACATTCCCGTTCTGCACTCAAACATCAAAACTATCTGTTTTTGCCATATTTTCCAAAATACAACCAATAGATTTTTGGCTGAAATTGGGCCAAATAAAGTTTTCAGTGAAAGCCTCTACATTTAGGTTTTTTTTGTTTTGTTTTGTTTTTATTTTTTTACAAAAAGCAGCTCATAATGACCATGTCTGTCAAAGCTTTCAGAGGAGTTTCATATACGTTTACGTACACCTCCAATATTCTGCTTCAAAAGAATAAATCCAGCTGAGCATATGGAAAAAGTTGGATTTTTCCTTTAAGTTCCATAGATTTTTTTGTCATCTCATTTGCATAGGAGTCCGGGTGTGTTGAAGGCAAACAAAACTGCTGATGGAGCTGTCTACTGGACACAATGAATGCTTTAAACCACACAACTCGCCCATGTGTAATTCCCATCTTGGGTGTGTTTAGACAGTCCGTAAAAATTTCAATACATTTACACCTGAACATTAAAGTTAGCCAAAAATTATCCCAAAAATCTACAGAGGCCTTTCAGGGAAACTCTGACAAAAAGGCTGAGGCAGACCAGTTGGCACTGAATGCGAAGGTAGTGTTGTCAACATCAGCCGTGCAACTGGAAACATTTTGGCAGAAAAGATCAGAACTCATTGCAGATGACAATGTGAACGGTTTGGCTTGAAAGATTTGTGAAGTGTTTGTTTTTGAAGCCATTTCTGCTGCTTCCGAGACTGAACGAACAAGGCAGATTTGAGTTTTTGAAACATTGCACATTTTACATAATTACACTTAAGAGTTCGTCTTAAAGAGATATTTAGCTAGCTTTTATACACCTAATCTAAACAGAGGATATAAACATTTTTCAAGAGAAGTCTCTTAAAAATCTTAGAGTGCATCTTAAAACACTTCACTTGACTTCGGATTCCTCTCTCTGTCTCTAATTTCAGTTGCATTTTTGTTAGAGACCCCCTGTAAAGGAGCATAAAGCCTCCCCATAATTGCACTCTTTACATCATTTCTTGGACCTTTGTTTTTCCCCTGTTTTCTTTTTGTCCCACGTAAAAACAATTTGGCTATCAAGTGTACAGCTACAAAATACAGTACATTGATTTGTTTACACTCTACATAACCACAAAGATTACTGACTGACCAAAGTTTGTCTCAAATACAAGTAAAGGTCAAATATTCCGTTAGGAAAATACGTCGTCACATAAAACACTGAAGAAGAACAGCAGAATATTACTGTAAGGCAAAATCAGGTGATTTCACAGTGACTGAAAAATATTCAAATTTGAATGTTCTCGGTTTAAAAACAAATGTGTTACTTTTCAAGTGACCTTCTCAGTTTAAATATAAACTACATTGCCATCAGTATTTTCTTGTTTGGCTTTTAATACAGTGACATCCCATAGTTAATTCACAGGGTTAATTTTGTCAGCCTGCCTTTTGCAGCTCTTCTGGCTGCAATTCTTAGGGGAAGGATTTCCACAGGGCTTAGGAGTGTGTTCATGTGACTCTTTCAAAAATCTATTTGTGAGACCAGATACTGTTGCTGGACGATAATGGTATGCTCAATTTGAAGTCAGAACTTGGAAATTCTGACTTCCCAGTTTGAAAAATCAACGTCAATGGCCTGTGAAGTAGATTTTTCTTTAGAATTGTGCACTTCACAGGCCCCTGAAGACACACTTCCCACTCAAAACTATTTGTAAAGTTGACTTTCAGTTTCAACATGGCTGTTATCAACAGTAGTAAGCTGTGGTGGAAACATTTTTATTTTACAAGACAAACTTGAAAATGTGTGTCTAAACTCAATGTTACACATAGTGCCCTCAACTAGAAACTAAAATTAAGAGAGGTGTTTGCTTATGGAAAGTAAATCTTAAAATAAAGATCGCAAGAGGTACTGCAAGCAAGGTCTACTTGGGCATCGCCATGTTTCTAACAGGACTTCTCATACTACTACCTTGAGTGTGAGGTAAAACAATGCTTCAAGTTCAGACTTTCAAGATAAAAGGAACATGGCATAATAGCCCATGATCGCCACTCTACTTCATCCTAAAGGGAGGTCAGGACTCTGTGCAGACCAGTCCGGATCTTCCACACAAAACTTTCTAATCCAGATTTTTAATCACTTCCATAAGCTGAAGTGTTTCAAGCTCTTTTCAAGAGTTCAACTAAGAGTATGAACTCTTCACCAAACTTTACACCTGGCACAAACTACCAGATTCAGACAATCTGTATGTTACACTTGATGTTTGGGAAGAATGTAGCTGCTCAACCATTGAAACCGTTCTCATGAAGTGTTCTATGCAGAGCTAATCTGAGGGATTTGAAGTTGATGATTTCTGAATGCAGTGTACCTTTTATTTGACCCACCACTTCTGGCTGAGTTACTTCCACTTTTGTAACACTGCCACAAGTTGAGAGGAATATTTAGTGGCCAGCAAATATTGTTCATATGATTTTCTATAAACACACAACTCTCACCTCACTCCTGATTGTATTGTATACACACATGGCCCCAGAACTGATTGGAACAGCTGAAATAAATTGTTTGGATGGTTTAGTGAATACTTTTGGCAATATAGTGTATAAAATGGCTTTTATTCTTGCCAAGAATGAATTCTGTTGCACTTTAGTTTTGGTTAAAGTGAATTTCCTGATGAGTAGTAATCCCAGTAAAGTCCACCTTTCAAAATGATTTCTAGATTTGCTTGTTGGACTGCAGCACAATATTAAATAATGGCACAATTAACACCAAAAGAGCAACTATGGGGAGGTTTTGCACTCCTTCGTTTCCCAAATAAAAGCTTAAAATAATAATAAAAAAAAAAAAACATTTATGTGTTTGTAATTAATTACAGTGAAACTTTACACTTCACTTACAGACATTTTGGCATCAAATGTAAGTTATAAAATATCAACCCTTTGACCAAATAAATAAATAAATAAAACATAAATACACAAAGCATAAAAACATTTACAAGATGAAAATAACATTTGGTTGTCAAAAATAAAGCTTTGAGTGTCAAAAAGAAAGTCATCATGCTATGGTAGGAGAACTTGTTTCATTTAGGTGGTAGAGCGTAAACTGGCTATCTTGTTTATTTTCCTCCTCTTTTATACATAGCCAAAACAATTATTTTATCCAATAAGTTAGCAGCTTCCTGCTACAAGCAAAAAAGATTAAAATTAATATGGATATGAAAAGAAAATGGCTATAATGTGCATTTTTTTAAATATATGTGGCATGTAATGGAGCACTGTAAACAAGAGTAGGCTAGCGAAAGCGCCGAGCAACCAATCTTTATCAAAACAACAGCGAGGCCATTCCCGTTGCAAGCCAATGGACGACTTTTTCCCCGTTGTGTTTTTTGGTGGCGCATCTTTCAAAGAGTCATACAGCTGGACGGCCATGCAACGAGGGAGAGGGTTCATCCTGCCCTTTGTTTCTCTTCACTCACATTAGTGTTTTTGTTTTTTTCCTCTTTGCTCCAACACAGCCTCGCTACAGCCTGTCCATTCTGAACGTGTCCTCTGTGGCAGGGTCAGCGAGCACCATGTCAGGGTCATTAAGCATGTGGAGTCCGTCCAGTGTGAGTGGATCTATCTTCAGCTCATCCAGAGGGAACTGGGAGTCGGCATCGAAGCTGACATCACCAACACCCGCCAGAGAGTTGGTCAGCTCTTTAGAGAGGCTGGGTGGAGACTCACCTGTGACTAAGAAAGGTGACAGCAGAGAAACGCAGACAGCTTCAACACAGAGCAGTCATTTAGCTACCAATGGGACGGATAAATTTTACAAAACAGATGGCATCATGATCAAATGGCATCATAAATTATTGAAATATTCAAACATCTCGACACAAATGGGTCTTCCAATTGATCAATAACTCTGAAAGCCCCCAAATACTTGGGCGATCGGCATTTTCTATGAGCGGACTCTGCACACACCATCTACGGACGGTTGAGATTTATTAGTCAGGCATACCGACTGCCTATGTTTCTCGTGACAGATTCCTTTATTTCCCCCAATCCGAAAATCTTGAATTCTCCCACAGTAGAATTCAAGCACATTCCAATAATTTTCAAGGCAAGTCTTTCCAGCACCACTCACCACACCAGCTAGTTGGGCACCTAGCCGTGTTTCTTCTCAATAAAAAGCACCCACCACATGCTTGTTGGCAGCACAAAGTGGGAGTCTGTCTGATGCGCGTCCTTGCAACTGGTTGCATTGACTCTCAACCTTATCAGCTTGACGTAACATAAAAAACAGTTCAGTTTACTGTGCAACAAAAAGCACATGGACGTGAAAATAAACCTTTGAGCAGATGTATACTCTGCATTGTAAAGTCTGCCCAGGTTTGTGGGGGCCTTAAGATTATCACCAAATTGGCATAAATGAAACAAGCTCAGTATTTTGGAGGGCCCTGATCGAGATCACAAAAAAAAATGTTTAAGGAAGAGCTGAAAAAGTATGTTTGAGCAAGATGGCTCAAACCTGACTCGGTTACAAGAGTTCTGTCAAGATGAACGGACCAAAATTCCTGCAAACTGTTGTGAGAAACTTGTAGAAAGATATGCAAAGCATTTAGAGCTTAAAAATCTCCTAGCTCTGGTGTGTTGCAAATATAAATATTTTGGTAATCCTAACTGACCTCAAACAGGCTATGCTTAGTCTGATTTAATAATGGATAGTGGGGGAGAAATATTTATGGTTGTATTTTATAGTATATGTAAATTTCTGGTCTCAACTGTATTCCCGTCTTTTTGCTTGGAAACACTTTCTGAAAGTGCATTTCCAGAATGACCATCCAAATCTGCTGCCCAGATATGGATGGGTGAAGGACAATGTATGGAGGGGTGGTCGTGATGCTACCTGTTAGAATGATGTTGGGAATGTTGCCATGATTACTGTAGCTGAGTTGCTGCGAGTCCTGTAAGCTGCTGCCGGTGAGACCCATCATGGCTGCCTGCGTGTAGTTGAGGGTGGAGCACTGGCTGAAAAGGCTGGACGAGCTGATGGGACTTTCAATCATGTTGAACTGCTCAAGCTGAAAAGCACAGATTTGTGAGGCAGAGCAGAGTCAGGGCAACATTCTGTCCTCGGTTACTGGTAGTCTTGGTTACCTGGTGAGAGAGTGCATTGGTCTGCCTCGATGCCAGCTGCTGATCATAGAAGGAGTCGCCAAAAATACTGCCCACTACAGGTATGTGCTGCAGGGGACAGAAAATATGAATTAAAATCAGAAAATAGAATGAAAGTTTCTCCAATAAACACAAAAAGTCATCCAATTTAATAAGGCCATATTTTAGAGATGGAGTAACAAGGTAAACCAAGCAAGACAACACATCACACAGCTGTCCAGCAGAGCAGGAAATATAAGCAAGTGGTTCTCATAACCAGGGCTAACACAAGCCTATGAAAGAGTGAATGTTGGCTGCTGCAGCCCCGCTAGAAAAGAATCACAATTCAGTTTATTAAAGAGAGGCCTTGGTGGTGAGCCTACAACTGCATAATAAACACCAAGACAATAAACCCTGGCAATTTAGGAAGAAAAAAAAACAATCAAAAACACAAAAAAAAGAAGAGGTGAAGAGGTCAAATCCAGCATGACAGGGAGGTCAAATTAGAGTTGAAACTTCCCTTAAATAATCTTAAAAAACAAACGCCTCATAGAGCACATTATCAACAATGTGGGATTAGCTTTTGTATGTGGTAGAGTCCCTGCTTAAACATCATCTTAGCCAAAGAGAGCTCAGTCCATGAATGATTAGAATCTGAGAAATTTTGACCTGAGCTTTCACTGATTTACCCACAACTGTATAGTAAAAAAAATAAAAATAAAAAATGTCTCTTTATGCACAGAAAAGAAGATTTAACATTCATAAACTGAGTTGTTAAAAGAAATATAGCACTTTCTCCAGAAAAATATTTTATTTTACAAGGAGCATCCCAGTGTGGTCCACACTGAGAAAACCAACATGTTGTCATGCACACAGTGAACTGTGACAGTGGCGATGAAGAGATGAGTTATGCAGCTGCTGACACCATGAGTGGTCCAAACACACAGAATGAAAAGCAGCCTGGCTATGAACAGTTAGCTTTCCCCCAGAAGCAAAGCCCTTCCCCAGACAGCAGCGAGCTCGGAGGGTGGGCCCTTACTTGAGGCGAGCCTCCAGGGGAGAAGCCTTGATTGGAGACTGGGGAGGTTGGAGACTGAGTGGCTGGTGAGCCAGTCTGATTGCGATACTGTTGGAGGGAAGAGGGTTAGCTAACACTAAGCTTCATGTCTGGCAAAAACACACACATCTTTAGCAATAAGATCAAAACATGTACAGTCGCAGGTGAAAGTTTGGCAGTGACATATGTGTTACATTTTGCAAATGTTGTATCTTTATTATTATATTACCTAGTGATTTGTTGGGATGTTAACATGGTATAAAGTGTGTTACTACTGGGACTGACATCATTGTTTTCTTGTATTACTCCAGGAGAAAAGCATGCACAACATTTTCTGGACCATTGAGAACTTCAAGGTAAGAAATTAAATAGGACAGAACAATTTCATGAGGTTTCAGTGACAGTTTTTTTCTGATCAGTTCTTCTACAGAATCAAGTTACCAGTACAGAGCTTGTTCAGCATCAGCAGCAGGTGAGTGAGAGTGTATCTGCATGCACAAAGAGACTTTGGGGCAGATAAGAAGATACTTGTGTCTAAAAAAAGATATCAAGGAGAGAGAGTTAAGTTCTGCAGGAGGTTTTAGTGATTGACAGCAGAAGGCTGCTAAAAAGGTACCTTCACTGATTAAATGTCCATCATCCTAGGAAGAGGGCTTACTCACAGCTCTAAACAAGAATAGTGCCATAAATAATGATAGGCTAAAAACAGATTCCAAGAGCTACTTCATCCAACAATGCAGGGACAATTTGGTGCTTTGAGTACATTCCAGCACAAGGAAAAATAGTTGATGGACGGGGTTAAAAAAAATCATATTGGAATTAAAAAAACTATAGTAGTTCTATAAAGTTGGCTCCTGGATAAGCAGGAGCCAACAAACTGATCAACTCTGAGCACCAATAGTCAAGATTTAACAGTGCAGAGGACATCCAGGATGCCAGAATAAATTAAGTTATGAAAAGGCACCAAAACTCCACTTATCAACTGTCTGCATAAAAGTCATAAAAGTTTTTAGAAGTCATGTTTGTAGTAGTTTTTTTTCAGTTGACCATAAAATGTTGAAACCACAGAATAACATCTGTGTCACTGCCAAAGCCTTTCACTATGACTGTACAGTGGACAAAACAACAAGTTTTATCATCAGCCTCCGCATAAGAAGTGAGAAAACTTTGGTAGGGAGTTCATTTTGTCTGTCTACACAAAGCAGCAAGTCTAAGTAAAAATGATCATGTCATGTTTTCAAAAGATTTATATATTGAGCAAAACCAACAAAGTGGTAATCATGACAATATAAGGAAACATTTTCAGAAAGCTGTGACCCTGCCATCATTTCCTAACTGAATTGTGTGTTTCTTACCGAGCTAATGCTCATGCTGGCGGTGGTTTGGCTGTCCGGGGAGGGGCTGCTTGCAGTGGCTGTCCCAGACGAGGCCAGAGTGGGCAGAGCAATGAGCTGGATGCCCTGTGGCAGCGCCGGCTGTTTCTGGAGGTCACTGAGTAGCTGAGCCTGAGCCTGCGGCGTCAGCTGGTTGAACAGGGGGTACTGGGAAAGCTGCTGTTCCAAAGTTAATGTTTCTGTTTGCAAAGCCTAAAGACAAGAGCACATACACTTACATTACAGTGTTTCAACTTGAACACCAAGAAAAAAACGAGTGAAGCCTGACGCCAGACATTTACCTGTGTAATATTAACAGGTGAGGAGAGCGTGGGTGAGAGCTGCTGTGGAGACTGTTGGAGGTGGAGGTCAGAGGTGAGAGTAAGTGGCATCACGGGTGGCTGCCTGCGCTGGCCCGTTACAGTCATGGAAGGCTGAGAGGAAGTGGTGATCCCTGGCAACAGAAGAGTCACAAATGCACAAGTCACTGGGTTTTGTTAGAGTAAAGTCAGATTATTAAGCACAAAAACATGAGAATGAGCTAAGAAATCATAGACAATTGGCAACGTTTAATGTACTGCTTCTTAAAGCTTGACTTTCATTACAGGCCACACATATACAGACTGTTCTCACCACAAACCACATTTATTCAACTATGTCGTGTCAAAAACAAGCAAGTGAACGTTGCAAAGAGGATACCGAATATGCTGAAAACAAATTTTAAATTACAACAAAATGTAGTGAGCAACTGTTGTCTGTCCAAAATACTCATCAGCTCTGAGAGGATGAGATTTTAAGACATAAGAGGCAGCCAGCAGCCCACTGGCACAAACAGTAGACCAAAACAAAGGAGAATAATAACAGCAGAATCTGTTTAATGTTTTATGCACACAGATAGATACACAACAAAACCTATTCTAAAATCATCTGGGTTAGAGATTATTTTTTTGTTTTTCTACATTTTTTTTTTTTTTTTTTTTTACATAGTAAAATTATTTTGATTAAAAAAAAAAAGGCTAAGAAAATGCAGCTCAAGATATTGGCTGAAACATTCTTCTTTCTTAATTGGGAGTAAAAAATGTTTTTTTTGTCTTCCTCCTCCATTGTCCTACTTTTGGTACATGCAAGAGCTCTTACCATGACTTGCAGCACTGATGCCCAGGTGGGTGAGGTTGGTGGTCAGGCTGCCCGTGCTGTTGGCTGAGCTGAGCGAGGGGAAGGACACGGTGTCCTCGGGGTCAAGTGGTGTGGACAGCGGAGGAGGGAATTGGATGTTAGTCAGATCCGGCAGCGAACCACCAGTGTTGTGAGCAGCTGGGACCACAGACGGGCTTAATTCCTGGTCTGGTGATGGGAATATACTGGAAAAAGACAACCTGTTGGTTAGTGACGTGAAGCACAAAAACAACACCAAAAAATGTTTTTGGATAACTTGTTTTAATAATTCTACCTGCTGATGAGTGAATTAATTATGTGACAGATATTTAGACTCTATAAAGTCTTTCAGATCTGCAATATGAAAACAAAGCCCTCAAATTATTATAACTCTTAATGACACCTGTTGGTAATTTCTATCTTGGCCTCTCTGACAACCTAGAAGGGAAAAAAATAAATCTAGAACATTAGAAAAAGTTTATCTTTTACATATATAAATATATATATATATACACAATTTAATTCTCTGATGTTTAAAAGCATCAAGTTACATTGAAGCTTTAATTATATAGTCAGTCTACAGCTTCATTACATTTAGCAAAGCGTTGTCCAATTACAAATCTACTTCCAGTTATGTGATGATGGTCATTATAAGAAAAAAAATAAGCATTTTTCCAAACCTCTTATTCAGAGGTTTGGAAAATCAAAATAGTAATCCTCACTTGATTCCTGGGACATCACAGGTATTAGGCTGAGATGCAGCATCCTAATAAAAAACACAACAAAAAAAGAGTCATGATTAATTCACCACATGAGTTCACTTTACAATCCCTCACTGTTCCACTGGTACCTTCTTGTCATCCCACAGCTGCTTCTGTACATCCTTGTCTGCATCCGACTCTGAATTTTCCGTCCCAGGCACAGTAAGCAGCAGCACTATTAAAACAAAAAAACAGAACACTTTTTTTGTTGAGACAATATCCAAAAATGCAAAGCCTTACTGAAAGAAATGATCAATATCCCAAGCTGCCATGCAGAAAATAGTACTGCTGTGTACCAGATTCCCACATTTCTAAAAATAGCACAGGTGACCACCAGACGCTGAACGGAGGCCAGCTAATCTTGGCTTCATTGTATTAGAGCTTTACACATAAAAAGACATGATCGATAAAGAGTCAGTTAATGATTGATTTTGCTCTGTAGGTTGCCCTGAATCAGCTTCATTCAGAAATTTCTATAGCCAGCAGAGTACAAAGTCAAACAGAAACGCTTCTCAGTAGATCAGCTTCCATTTGCACCTTAAATATTTTACCATGCGTCTACATCTGCCTCTCTCTGACACCAGCTCTTTTGTGTCTTCAGAGGTTTGCAGCTTGGATTAGCACGTTGTTCATGAATAAATGAAAGATTTTCTGTATCTTTGTCACTGGATCCTCCCTCACCTCGTTTAGGCTGCAGCTCCTGCGAGCCTCCTGAAAACACCTCCTGGGGCTTTGGGTTCATGGCGCTCTGGTGTAAGGCCGAATCCGAATTCGTCCTGTATGTGACAGAAAGACGAGACATCAGCAGAATCCCAACACTGGAAGAGGGCCACCATATCCATCAAGGGTTACAGCACTCGTTACTGAACTTTATTTGCCACCGGGTTGCCCAATCTGTTGTCCATCCTTGTGTGTAATTTCTACTCTAATTAAAGGCATAAAAATAACTGTTTCTGACTGGGTAGTTCCAACCTCTTGCAAACGGACAAGCGAAGAAACGTACCTTCTCCAGCTTGTGTCTGGCGGTGGGGAGAGGTAAACTGAACTGTATGGACAGCTGTCAATGTAAATCTAGTCAAGGCTAATAACTGAGGAAAAACAGAAGAATCAATCAGACAATCAGCTTTAGTTCATCCCTTTGTGCCTAAAGCATTATGAATAACGAATCTTAGACAAACCCTATAGGGAGATCAAATCACTAAACCAAAACTGGAAAACATTTTGTCAGAATAACTATTAAAGTGCAATATACCAATATGTATAACTCAACAAATGGTTATCAGTGGACATACAAAAAAATCATTAATTTATTGATCTTCAAATCAACATAAATAGGAAAATGTAAAAGAAAAACAGACTTTTAACACAAAAATGTTACTCAATTATATATATATTCAATTACAAAATCAAATGGGTGTGTCTTACAGCTTTCAGGGGCATATGGAGAATTTCTCCAGAGCAGAGTTCTTTGATGCAATTCCCAATCCCAGAAAAAAAATAAATAAATAAAAAATCACAATCTGTACAGTCAGCTTCAACAAAGTTCTGTTGCTAAAAATTGCCAAATCTTTGCGTTTCAGTTTATATATATCTATATATGTATATTTCAAAATGACTTTAATCATTTTTTCAAATTGACTTGCAAGGCAGGGTTTTCATTAACCCTAAGCCCTAATAATGACAACATAAAAAAAAAACAGAAATATGATCTTTAAATAAATTCCTCTGTTTGTAATATACATAATAATTTACACTTTTTGAATTGTTTAATTTGACATTTTCATATTCTATTTTTTGCAGTTGTACATGCACAAGGAAGTGAAAACTTTGCTAAACATATTCAATCAACAAATTTTCATTTAATTCACTTCAGAAAATAAACTGAAAACGTTTTAAAAATTAACACTGTACTTGACTGATATTCCAAATTATGGATAAATAAGACAGATTAGGAAGGTGAGACAAAGTAACTTCTAAGTCTGATCGGCACATGTGACGGTGCAAAATAAAGGATATTTGGCGACCGTGTTTGTCCACTGAAAGTGGGCGACGGTGAGGAGACGTGATGCGATTACGATCGCGGTAAACACGGTCCACGAGTCCATGGTGCCTGCTTGTCCGACTGGTGTCCAGCACAGAATTCTATGGTGGACACACCAGGTTAATGAGATGAGAGGAGTCCTTTCAAACAAAGCAAATCTTTGCATTGGAATAAATGGTGCTAAACATGTTCACTTTAAGATGGGTCAAGCCAAGTTGGCAAATGTAATTAAAGATGAAAAGCCATGACAAGCAATGGTAAACTTTAAAATTTAGAAACCAATTCTCAATTATGGGGAAGAAAAAAAAAACAAAAAAAAAAACTTTAAGACAAGCTCTTCTTTAACTTTTGAGGTATGGTGAAACCTGGTGGAAGATGCAGCTCTAACCAGCCAATAGTTTTACAGCTGTCGCAGCCAGAGAAAAGCCAGCAGACACTTTTACTCCTCTTTAAAAATGAATAGCCTGTACAGAAAGTATTTTTCAACAAATCTGAAAGACAGCTGAAACCTATGTGTGTCCAACATTCACCAACAGCACTGGGTACACTGATCCAGAACAAAACCATTGCTGAGAGAGGCTAGGGGCTCACCTGAAAAGGCAGGTCAATGTTGCCATTCCCAATCTGATTGACATTGGGCAGTGAGCCTCCATAGTATTGTCCACGATTCTGCCCTAGTTGCAAATACTGGGTCTTCTGTAACTGCAACTGTGCAAAGTAAAATTGCATGAAAGCATGAGTGAATGACTGATCTGATTCACAAACAAAAGAGATGCTAAAAATGGGCAATGCGTGCAAGTCTACAATGATTATATGCAAGATTAATGAGTTTGGGGCTTTTAAAAACTGAAAAATGTAACAAGATGAAACAGGCAAATGTGGCTTTTTCATGGACAACTGACAAGCAAACAAAACGAGCTGATTTGAATGAGACTGGACTGACAGCTTGAGTTATCACAGTTGTGTATTTACTACTTGCATATATCAGTAATAAAAAGTAATGTATGCTATAACAAAAAACAAAACACTGACATCCTGTACACCCAGAAGAATTGAATCAGATGATCAGACATAATGCAGTGACAGAAAATCTAAATGGCAACACAAGGGAATCAGACAGAGACTATACAACTGAAGAGTGTTTCCCTCCTAGGAAATATCAATATGGCTTAGGGTTAGACACACGCATCTTTGTAATAAGTGTCCTTAATTTCCAGCAAACAGAAATTACGTCAGGAAGTCAAGCTGCACTGACTTCCTGACGTCAGTGCAGCTTGAAGAAATGAGTCAATTGATTCATCCAATATATGCTGGTGGAGCTTCCTGGATGATTAACCATCATTTGGGGCTTGGGGCAGAGAAAAACTAACTGGCTGCTGCTCATGCTGGATGTCCTCAACTCTTACTACCATGGCCCCTCCTCCCTCTTTCGATTAAAGGGACCGTAAACTTTTTTTTATTTCGATAGATAATCCTTATTTTGAAGAGCTTCACTCCAAAGCAAGGGATTTGCAGTAAACAAACTCCATCTGATTTATACTCCCTTTCTGTTCAAGAAAGAATTATTTACATTTCTGAAGATATTTTTTAAGTCAAAGAAGTCTTGAAAAAACTATTCAAATCCAAACAGAACAATCTGAAACAAAACAGTCCTCACATTTAAAATGTAGCAAATGTGAAGGTTTGCCACAAAATGCTAAAGGTTTTTTAAAAAGTTATAGCTAGCACTTCTGACATGTCCTTACATTCAGCGTTGACCCCCACTGACCCATGTGAAAATAACTTTGTCTGAACCGAACCTTGTGACTTACTAAATGTGAACTTAAATTATTGGAAACCTGGCTGAATACCCTGGTTGTAATCTGCTTATTGATAAATAGGTAGCATTTGTTGTGTACAGTTACATTACATTACATAGTATAGCATAATACAGTATGACAGCCTTTTAAACATGATTTGAAATTAAAAATAATTTGAAGGTGCACTGCTCTTTGAAGAAAAATTAAGTCACTTTTTGCTCAAGTCTCATTAGTAGAAACTTACACATTTTTTTTTATCCCACAACTGACAAGCAATCACATTTTTACCCACTTTGCAGAACAAGAGCAGGAAAAAGATGCAACATTTTGAAGCCTGTAAAAAAAAAAAAAAAAAACAGGTCCAGAATGTTTGCTTAATCTTTCAAGTTCACAAAAGCGCTCACATTTTCAGTTAGTTCCTAAAAGGGGAGAAATAGCTATGTAATGCCAATTGCAAAAATGAAACATCAACAAGTAACTCCCTCCTCTATTTTTAATTGCACAACTGATGCAATTTAATCCTGAGAGCATGATGTGTGCATATTGCCTCACAACAGGGGACACATTTATAGTTTTATGGTTTTCCCAAATAATGCCACTTTTTTTTAAATTTTACAACATAATATCTGTGTTTACCAAAGGCCGATTTGCACAAACTCAATTGGATAAACTTTATTCTAGATCAACAATTAAGCATGAGGAAGAGCTATAATATTTAAATCAAAGACAAAAAATGGTGGGAATAGTTTTGAGTCCAACAGAAAATGAAGAGTTTAGATTCTCTTTATGCATCACTGAAAAGTTTCTGACCTTTGCAAATAGACACGTATTTCATAAGACATGTATGCTCAAAATATAATAAAAACAAGAAGAAAAAAAAACTTTATGGAAAAAAAAAATCTGCACTTGCAGGCATTCTACTACAATAACAGACATTTAATAAAGTTAAAAACAATTTGCACCAAGCCTTGAGGAAAGAATAATAACATGAGTTGTAACAAATATATGCATTTCTTTTTCGTCCTTTCCAAAATCTGAGGTAAGCAAGTTGTATGGTCCTTGCACCACAGCTCTCCCTTATTTTAGTTTATCTCTTTTTATCGTTGTGAGGGGTCTTTCCACCACCCATACATACGCGCACAAACACAATGCATGGGCCCAACATAATTGAGACATAATCCAATGTTTCTCAGTCCTGCTCCTCCGGGCCCATTGTCCTTCATGTTTTAGATGTCTTTCTGTTCCAGCACACCTGACTCCAATGATTAGATTACCTCCTCAACATGCTATTAAGCGTTGCAGAAGCCAGTTAATCGCCCATTCATTTGAGCCAGGTGTGAAACACCGAAAACAGTCAGGAAAGTGGGCCCTAAAGAGCAGGATTATTTATTATATTATCATTAGGGAGTTGATCAATCATTTCATTGTGATCCGTTGCTGACTTTCAACAAATCTGTAAAAACTAGTGCAGTCAGGGGCGTGGCTGGATTAGCCAAAAACATGTAGAACATTAACTAAGCTTCCGTTTTAAATTGTGTTTTTTGTTTGAATTAAAACGTGCCACGGTGGAAACAGTTGACGTGGGGGCGGGAGGGAATCCACGTCCAGTGAGTCTGATTGGCCAGTTAAGACTGCCTTAACCCTGTCAGAGATCCCACTCGCGTTTAATTTACCTGCCAACAGCCTCAACATGTTATTATGCGGTGATGTGTGCGCCTGGAAGCAGCCGAAACGCGTGCACTTACCGTTGAAGTCATACATGGGGAACAGGTGCACGTTACACTCAAACTGACAGCGGAGCCAATTAACGGTGCACTAAACCACGCATGTTTTATCGACAAAATAAAAATCTGTAGCGCCCGTCAACAGACATGGGAGAGTGTTGTGATTATGATAGACCGATACAGCTAAGAAAGAAAACATGGACCTTACCCAAATAGAGAGCAGTCGCTCAAACATATCACCGCAGTGTTCGTTAACTGCCAAAAACAGCGATGCAACAAACTGGGACCAGCCTGTGAGGGGGTGGGGAGTCTTACCCGAGCGGCTCTGGTGATGTTCAAGTCCTTCATGACTTCTTCAAAAGCGGCAGTCTCCTCCGCCTGCTTTTGATTATGCAAAGCGATTTTTTCGCTAAATTTGCGCGGATTGTTAGAGGACGCCATCTTTCCCTCTTCTTCTCAATGGAATGTTACGCTACGCACGACGCGAGGCCCTCGTACTGTCGTCACGACGCACGGTCGAACGCATCTATTGATGTTACCTCTCTCTGCTTCAGCTGCCTGCAGAATCTGAGAGGCAGGCCGAGTTTGAGATAAAATAAGACTCACCACAGGGGGAATTGTGTGCCCTAGATGTTCGTTATTAATAGTAACATAAAGGGGGGAGAATAAACATGAATATGCACGGAAGGACAACAAAATTTAGACACAGAAACAGTGACCAGGTGAAAACTGACTGAAATACAATGAATACATTTGTGGTAAATTTTGTGACATTTGTCACGTTACTAAAGCAGAGTGTGATTTGGGCTTATTAAAATTTTATGTAATACTCATGTAAAGAAGCAAATCACTGATGAAGAAGGAAAATTATACATAGGCTTTACATTTTAGAATCTGACATGAAAATGTATTATTTATTTTGATAGCCCTAAATAAAATCTAACGCAGCAAACTGTAATTAGAAGTAAGTTAATTAGTTTGGAATCCAATCTCAGTGTAATCCAACTGCTGTGTGAAGGCTTCAGAGGTTTGATAGTGGGGTGAGGGTATTCCATTACATTACTGAACAAACAGCATCATTCGTATGATGGAACATAATAGATTGGTCCGGGATAACAACTAAGTTGACATAGTTTATTGACATAATTGTTGGTGACTCTACAAACCTAGCTTGCATAGAATAGTGATATGAATAAAATTACTGTTAAAAGACATTAAAAAAGCCCCATTTTCAGAGTGCCACAGACCTTATAGAAAAAATGGCAGCTTAATGGAAATGTATAACCTCAAATCACCCTGAAAAAAGTGAAAAACATTTGACTATTTATGTTGGTCTACCACATAAAATCCCAATTAATTACACTCAAGCTTGTGGTTGTAACTAGGTATGATATGAAAAGAAAGGAATGTAATTTATTTGCAAAGCACTGCAAATGTTTTATTGTCACATTTCACAAATTGTAAGTTAAGTTCTAGACAACTAAAAGAAATCTAACATAATGAAAAAGAATGTTAACCCTATATTAAAAATGTCATTCACAAATTTCAGATTGGTTTCTCTCTAAAACTGAGGTATAGGTGATAGTTTATTGTTTTTCAATTCAGAAGTGTCAAAACATATTCATAAAACAGTACACAAACAGTACACATAAAACAGACACAAAAGGTTTACATTTATAAAACATTATTGAGTTTAATAAAGGACTGACATGAAGCTACACAAACTTGTACATTCCCCCAGGAGTTCATCAGTTTTCACTGTATTGCACTTTGACGATGTAATGTGCTTTGAATGGTACAGGCAGAAAAAGACACGCTTAGGCAAGCAGACAGCAGACATTTTTCCACAAAAAACCCTCCTCGCTATCATGGAGGTGGTCAAGTTCAAAAGGAAAAAAAAACAAGGTTTGCTTCTTAAACTAAAAACAAATATATAGGTTACGTACAAACACAATATATCATAAACACAGCTACAAAAGTGCAAAGGATGCAGAGAAAAAAAAAAACTATAAAACTTAAGTGAGCAAGCTTCAAGGATAGGGAAAAAACAATGCAAAACACTGCATTAAGACACAAATAAATTATTCATGTAGCTGCCGCAAGAGGTCTGCAGTTGTGTGTAATTTTAGGTGAGAAAAAGAAACATCCAAAACAGTTTCAGTTCCATTAAACACATGGAACTGTGTTTAAATTAGACAGACATTCACACAAAGAGTAAGATCATGTGGAACACATTTGTAACTCAAATGTGATCATGTGGAACACATACAGTAAATTAAACAGTAAATCATCCTGTTCTTGTTTTTGTGTCAGCATTATGTGCTGATATGTAGCTTGTGGTTAGGATATATCTATAGTAACTGACGTAAATGTAAATTGTTTCAAAAAATTAAAAAACATTAATAAAACTTCTGTACAATCAAATTGTCCAACATTTTAAATGCTGATTTTCTAAGGAATGTCATATCTGATGTGCCTTTTGTAATGTAAGCCCTTCATTGGTTTTTATCCCTTTTACAAATTAAAGTAATATTTTCCTCTGAAATTCTACTATAATTTAGCTAATGCTACACCAGTTAACTGGGCTGTGATAATACACTTTCTAAATTGCCAAGCATTTAAGAACAGTGTTCCAACATGTATAAAGATTTCAGACTTAGTCTTATCACCATTTTAAAATATGAAATTCAAACATTCTTCATCAGTTTATAGCAGGATTCACATACTGTATAAAGAAATATGATAGAAGGAAGGACAAAAGATAGAATATAAGGAATGAAATGACAGAAAAGACACAATAAAGGAATGAACAGAACAAAGGGAGGGTGGACAACAAATGAAAGAAAGGAAGAAAAGAGACGAGGAATAAAAACAACACAAAAAAGGAAGGAAAATGGAGGAAAGACAAGAAAGGAAGGGAATAATAAATGACTCAAAGTACAAAAGGAAGAATACAAGGAATGTAGAATGGAAAGTAGACAAGGAGGGAAAGAAGCATGGAAAGAAGCACACATGTAATGACAAATGTAGGACACGAGAAAAGAAAGGAGTAAAATCATAACTAAGGGAGGCAGAACTAAAAAAAGGAAAAGAAGAAGGGACACAGGACAAGGAAGTAAGGGTGCAAGGAACAAAGAAGGCAAAGAAGCACACACAAAAGAAATGGACGTAACAGAGGGAGAAAGAAAAAAAGGAGGAAAATATAGACAGAAGCAAGGACAAATGGGAGGACACAAAGAAGAAACAAAGGACATAGGGAAATACATAAAACATTTGACAAAGGAATAAAAAATAAAGGCTGGAAAGATTTTGTCATCTTTTCCGTGGTTTACTAGACCAGAGTAATCACATTCTAACCTTTTCTGTAGGAACTCTGCAATAATTATGATTGGATTAATACATGTTCAAACCTGCATTTACTCTGATTATTAGCTTATATAAAACCTAGCCTCTTCAATGAAACCTGATCATCAGCAGTCATAGCTATAATTCCTAAAACGTAAAGAAAGTTTCTTAAATATGCTATACTATATTAAAAAAAGTTAACAAGTTTATGTCAACTGAAGCCTAAAGAACAAAAACAAACCATCAATATGTAAGCAAGATGTCCACACCTTCATTTAATCCACTGGGCAGTAGAAGGGCACACAGAACAAAAGTCTTCACAGTTGCAGGTCAGGAGCTCAGCGTTGTGTGGTGTTCTGAGGAAGTATAATCGGTGTACTTGCAATGCCAGCAAATGATTCTGGAAAGTGCAGATCCCTTTCCCACTCATCCGTCTCGGTGTTGTAGACTTGTACGATGCTTGTGACATTGTTCAGGTGCCAGTTATATCCCCCTATGATGTAGACCTTAGCATCCAGAAGGCAGCAGCCCGCCTCGGACTGCCCTGCTCTCATGGGACTGACGGTCGTCCACTGGTCATTTTCTGGGCTGTAATACTCAACCGCCAGCACATCGAAACAGCGGTCCACATGGTCCATGCGGCCACCCAGAGCGTAAACACGTTGTTGGGTGCTGATCATGGCATGCAGTACTCTGGGTTCATTCATGGGGGTTTTGAAGTCCCACTGGTCTAATACTGGATCATAGCAGTGGAGCGTTTTCTTGTCGTCCAACGAGACTCCGTAACCTCCTGAAATGTATAACTTTTCTCTGCATGAAGTCCCAGCATGGCCCCAAATTCTACGTTTCAACGGTTCCACATAAGACCACTCGTTCTTTTTTGGGCAATAACACTCCACAGAAGACAGACTCCCGGATCGATTACGGCCTCCAGTGGCGTATAGTTGTCCCTGCAGGACATTAAGTTGAAACTGGATGCGAGCCTCCTGCATGGATTGGATGCGTAGCCACTGGTTAAGATGTGGGTCGTAGCGGAAACAGTTGTCCACGGCCCCTTCCCCACTGCGGTATTGTAAGTGCTGTCCACCGACAATGTACACAAAGTTGTCAAGCACTGCAACGCAGGAATGGCTGCACCCTGTCTCCATTTCTGTCAGCTCTTTGAACTGACGGGAAGCAGCATCAGGAAGGTAGTAAGACTTGGTGCTCACTGTGCGGTCGTTGTCGGTGTAGGGGGTCCCACCGAAGGTTATGAGGGACAACACGTCAGAGCGGATGAGCGTCCGTGAGGACTGCATTTCATGCTGTCGGAAGGGAAGGATCTGGTAATTGAAGGCCTCGAGGAGATATTGGCGGCATAGCACATCCTCCACCATGATGTCCACCGTCTGAACGCTATCTACTAACTCTGAGGAGAGCATGAGTGGAAAGCGCACGTGGCAGAGGACGCTGCTCGCCCGAGCCCGGCGGGACTCATCATGCTGGAGCCACCTTATGGCAGCATGGAAGAGGTTGATCTCCTTGCAGTTCTTCAGCTTGTTGCTCTGCAGGAAGAAGATGAGGCGCTCCATAGGAATGTGCAGAAAGTCCTCTTCTTCAGCAATCTGTAGGAAGTGACGAAAGGTGAAGGCATCCACGGACTCTTTAAGGGAAGACAAGCTGAAAGTGGTGGCCATCTGCCCAATGTGAAGGCAGGTCTCGACGCTCATTGCAGACTTAAGGAATTCCTCACAAAGCTCCACTACGGGAACCATCTGGAGAAACACAGCAGCCCCCAGAACGTCCTGAATACAGTCCAGGTCTAAAGTTACATCTGAACTGTAGGCAAAGTCGATTATATGTTTCAGCCCTCGGGCTGACAAACCCTTCAGCTCAATGGTGTCTTGGTTTGACTCCCTCATGCCTCCTGTAAACATAGCTCTGAAATCAAAAAGAGCACAATAAATCACATTATTTACAAGTGTACTTTTGTTTGAAAAAGTTGTTTGAGATCCTTCTGAGTAGTGTAAACAGCCAATGAATAAAAAGTAAGAATAAGATTATCTTTTGGCTTAATTGCCTACCGAGCCTTACAAATGTATTCGTACCGTTTGAACAACCACAAAGACAAAGGAGCAGTTTAAAATGGAACTGTGCTATAAAATAATATCCCAAGATTTGAACATCACATTGAGCACTGGTTAATCATCATCTGTAAGCAGAAAGAGAGAAGCGTAACCACAAACCTGCAAAGACATAGCATTTCATACAAACTAAGAGGCTGGGCAAGGTGAATATTACTTAGAAAAGCAGCCAAAATGCATATGGAAGAGTTGCAGAGATCTACAGACCAGATGTAAAAATGTGATGACAGGGAAACTATACAAATATGCTAATTATAGACGACAGCAAAAGTCATTATATCAAAACAAAGCTCAGTTTGCTGAACGCCATGTGGGAGATATAGCAAACATGAAGTCAAAGTTTTGGCCTACATTAAAAACTGTGTATGGACATCCATAAACACACCATACCGACAGTAAAAAAAAAAATTATATTGGCACTATTCTGTAGAAAGGCTGTCTTCAGCAGGGAAGAGAAGATCCTCAAACTTGATTGAAAAATAGATGTAATTAGCAACAGACAAAGTGGAAGAAACCCTGAGAAAGGCTGCAAAAGACTTGTGACTGGGATGGAGGTTCAGCTTACAGCTTAACAATACCCATAAAAAACCCACCCAAAAAAGTTGAAGAGGTAGAAATATTTTTGTAAGGCACTGTAGGCTTTCCTATTGAACTTGTCACCCACCATTAACATTCACTCAATAACTTCTGATAATATATTGAAAACAACACTAGTTTACAATTCATTATTTCCACTCTATTTTTTGCAAGCATCAGCTAAGTGCTTTCGATTGAAAATCCGATGGACTTGGTGAAGTCTCCAGACTAACCTGAAGTAATCACTACAGGCGGCCAGCACTGCTTTATGGACCTGGAAGTGCTCTTCATTGACAGCCAGTACGACATCCAGGAGCTGACCCTGAGTCCGCAAAACCGACAAGCCCTGGAGGAGTGTGGCACTGTGGCTCGGGGCGGAGAAAGTACAGCGCAGGGTACTATTCTTGTTAGCCATACTGGAAAGAGAAATATGCCTTGTAACCATCAATAAGCTAGAATGCAATTCCCCCCCCCCGCCCCTTTTCAAATGCAAATGTAATATATTCCTAACAGAACTCTAAGCTGAATTGTTACATCTAGAAGCTGTTATCTGCTGATGAAAACAGGGCAGTGTGTGGAAACGTAGTATCCAGTAGCATTCTAATGGAAACATAATGGAATTTGCTAGTCTGGCAGAGGGGAATGCATTTAGCATAGAGCTTTTGAATGAGTGACAATGTATGTACGAAGACAAAGACACTAAAGAGAAAGCTATTTATCTTTTCAGGAACTTTAAATCTTCACATGTTTAAAGGAATTAGTACGGAAACACAACAATTAGAGAATAAGGAAATATTGCTCCATCAGTTGTTTGTAAAAACAACATCTAAGAGTACAAAAACAGCACTGCACAGTGTCGTCTGAGAACTTTTTTCAGCATCACATCAGATAGAATAAAAATATAAAAATGCATCCAGTACACATGAGGCCTGAGGAAAATATTTACGTTCACAAACATTTACACAAAGTCTTCCTAATTGTATAAACCCATAAAGAGATTTCCTTTTTTTTTTCCTTTCTGAGTGGAAATATCAAAAAATTTAGGAAAAACAGAAAAGCAGAAGAGAATGACATTGGATGCAATAATAAAATTAAACCCTTGAAAAATTAAAGTAATAATATTCAATCATCTTAACTTAGAGTGAACCACGAAAAGTTACTTCTTTCCCTTCATTTTCTACATTGTTATTTTTTAAAGTTTACATTTACACACTGCTTCAATTGAATATTTGATGTTTTGGTAACATGTAAAAAATAAAATACTATTTATACTTTACTTAAGTTAAGTTAAAGACAACTTGTAAATAGTGCAAAAAAGACATTTAAACAAGCACTTACTATGAAGTTAGTTTTAATTTCATTGCTTGAGAAATACACTATGATTAGCCTCTGGTGGATATAGACTATCCACTAAGAAAGCCCAATTTATTTATTAAAAATAAGGCATTTGCTTTTTTATATTCTATCTGAAATCTCAAATTTCTTGTGGTAGTGTGATAACTAAAGAAAATTATTAATGTAACTTAAAAAAAAAATTTAACTGTCTTGTGTAAGGTATTATTAATGTAAACGTAATTTAACCTGCTGAAGAGACGTTATAGTATCTTCATATAAAGCTACGCGAGCCCCAGGCCGAATCAGAGCCTCGGTGTTTCCTGACCCGAAGAAGTCGTGCCGCGAGCCGCTTCGGAGTACAGTCGGTTCAATGGCTGTGGGGAGACACCGTGGTACTAGATAAACACCGCCGACGTACACCATGAACTGCAGCTCACTCACCTGTTCTCCGACTGTTTCGGAGTAAAATCGCCACCGTCCGACTCCGCCATCTTCTAGCACATACCAACACGCATAGAGCATTTTTAGGAAATGTTATCAGGAAGTCATCGGCACGAATGGAAGATTCCTTATTGTTTTTGTTTATTTCGTGCAAAGAGCCGTTGGCGACTTCTGACAGACGTACGATTGTCTGTTTGAGGTCCTGCGGTGAAAACAGAAGTGACCCGTCCCCCTTTGGTGGCTATTTGAAACACGAATCTCCCCTATACCGCCGCTACCTGACCACTAGAGGTCGACAGAGTAACGCGCTCTTTCCCCCCCAACATGAAAACCCTGGCAACACATAAGAGATCTCTACTCTTGATGAAAATACAATTTTATTTTGTTCAACAAAGAAATGACTTTATTCTGTAACGGACAACTCTGTATTTATGAAGTATTTTTTTTGTCAGATCAAATGCATCATATGAAATTACTATGTTGATCTAAATCTGCAATGATGAGTGGATGAATGCTCTTCTGATTGATGCTATGAAAACTACTCTCAAAAAGTTTGAATATTTGTCTTTTAGGTTAAATTTATAGAAAACATAAATAGTTAGTGTTCACAGTAAAGCAGTTATCAGTCTAGGATGTGGCCTAAGGGTATCCACTCAGTGGCTCTTCCAGTTTCTGTATCTCAGTTGCAACTTACTGATGACACTCTATCACTTTAACCTCAGTCAAGACTTTTGTCTGAAAACATCCTGTTTGAAGCCTTGCAATGGCAAGGTGGGGTTGTCAGGTGTTGTCTTGGTCTTGCGATATCAAAATGTATCTCAAAAGCTCAAATAATACCTGAGCTATGATCACAATTCCCAGAGAAGTTGAAAAAGGAGGCTTAATGGATACAGAGCAGAGAGTAGCAGGAAGTTAAAACCATCCTGTCCATCGATCATAATGGGCAAGAAACATCCTCAACTAGAATGTCTCTGTACCAGACTTTCTAATCATACCGCCAAAGAGAGATTTCAAAAGTGAGGTGCTTGCCAATAATTGAGGGTGTATTCCAGGACCTGTGAAAAATTTTCTCTGCAGACTGAAAATCAAGCTGTTAGCATATCATGACAGTCATGAGATTGTCATACAGCAACAATCTTCAGTCAGAGGCCTGAAATTTGCAGAAATGTACAGTTATAAAATTTGTCATTTTCCACACACACACACACACGCATATATATATATATATATATAGAGAGAGAGAGAGAGAGAGAGAGAGCTTGTGCCTCCCAGGCCTCTGGTAGAGGAACAGGCCCTAAACACCAGAGCAATAGAGGCCCAGATCTACCACACCAGACAAGACCCAAGGTGTAGGTTGTGC